>WOGO01006156.1:0-11936 GCA_015342085.1 Leptinotarsa defecta
GGCGACTTCATTGATTCCAGTGGCGCATTTGCTTTTTTAGCTGCAGGAAAATCCGGAAAAACCTGCAGCACCACATCATATGAAGATCTTGATGCAACAATGTCCTCTCTCTTATGAAACAAAATGTAGGGTGCCTCCAGAGGCTCCAATAAATTCAATGCATCGCCAGAACACTTCGTGACACGACTGTCGTCAAACTTAAACCAGTCCGTTTCATCTTTGACGAAAGGCGTAATAATGACCAAATTCAACGCCAGAACCACTATGAATAATGACTGCTTCAAAATTTCAGCAGCCCTGAAGTTTTTCAACATTTTTTTTTCATTTTTATGTTTGGGATAGTCTGGTCATATTTCCAAACAAATTGGAACGTCCGGCACTTTTATTTATATAATAATTGATATAACTGTTTTACATTGTTATATTTAGGTTTCATATGAACTAAAATATTTATTTTGACTGAAACTTTTTGCAACAATAACAATTGCAACGAGTTCCGATTTGGCCTGCCACACCTTCTATTTCTTACTGCTTTGGTATTAATTATTCCTTGTTCAAAATTTCTTACGCTTTAAAATAACTGCTCCAAAATCGTTCCTATACTTTGCGTTTGGTATCTCCATAGCTGATTCATAAAATAATTACTAAAAAAGTGAAATCTGTGATTTCAGGGTAACGTGGATCAGGAAATTGAATCCGACATACTTTTTGAAAGTAATATTTTGGTTCGCCAGCTTCTCAGTTCTCCTACTATCAACGATAAGAACGCTTCCAAGATAGTCACCATCCACACCGATCAAAACCTGACATCACCCATTACTTTCAAATCGAAATGTAACTTGGAGTCTGATCTAGAAGTGCATGGATTGATCAATGACATAAATTTAAAGTTGTGGAAGAAGGATAAGCTCAGATTATTTTCAAATACAAGTCAGGATGTTATGGATGTATGGAACATCAGGAAAAACTTATCTTTCATTAACGATGTAGCCGGTAATAGCTCGATAGGTGGGTTAGATTTGGCGAACCTTGCAAAAGAAGTTGAGGAAAGAAGAGAATACAAGTACAAATTTGAAAAAGGAATCATCGTAAGTATTCAAATTGGTTCAATATTCATAAATACTGAAACTGAATAGAGCTCGAAGTTGAATGACTAGAAAAAGGGCAATACGATTGCAAAGGAAATAAGGATACAACATTATTGGGGTTCAACATTTTTACAATAATACTGCATTGTGAGATATTCACCAACTTGTTTACAAGTTCATACTGTTAGCATTTTTACTGATGCCTGAAAAATATACCAAATGAAACCTTCTTTCAGTCCTGATTTAATACTCATCGTTAGTTGTGTACCATGTCTTACACACCTTACAAATCAACGCTGTTTGGTTTATCTACCTGCCAGGCGCTTTCCGAATCTGAACTGATGCAGATTCCTATTCGAAAGATAATATCTTTAAGGAAAATGAAAGCAGCCATTTCAAAGCATACAAGAATATACATTTTGCATAGTTTCTTTTTTGAATTTTCTGATTCACATTCTAAAACGATTATTAAGGAAAAGAGAAATGAAAATTTCTATGTTTTTTACCACTTTTGAAAGTGGTAAAAAACATAGAAATTTTCATTTCTCTTTTCATTAGGATCTCCTACCACGTAGTGACGGCTACATTCATCAATTTAAGGATTATCAAGTTTCAAAATTTCAAAAAAAGAAATAATTGAACTGATATGTAGGTATGTGAAAAAAATTTGAGAAGACCCTTCAGGTATAAGAATTTTTGTAGTCTTGTATATATTTTCCAGGTTTATGTTTGTGTGATAGTACAGAACTGAATAAAAATCATTCAACTATGTATTTTTTCGTTCCAGTCCATGTAAGAAAAAATTAGGATGGTTTCTGGAGATATCCACCCTGCCTGTGGATATTTTTCACAAATAAATTTTAAAATAATATGAAGGGGTTGTATAAAGTACCAATTGATGCAATGATAAAACAAATGAATCGTTTGAAATGAAATTGTTCGAAGCAGTTTTCAGTTTTTCTCAGACAAATCCAATTTGGCAAATTCAACATTTCTAAAGAGATCGAATTGGTATTGCAATGAGCAAATCGTCTTGAAGTGAATCTTTTTGGAAGGTGAAGTGGATACTCATTGTTTGCATAGCAGATTTTCGGGACTATTCTAGGTTCTGACAACAGATTCGGACTTAATTTCCTGATAAATTATTCTTCTAACGTCTTCATTGATAACTCCTACTTTTTGTATTTAAGAAACGATCATTCTTGAGATTAGCAAAATTATCAACAAAGTTCATATCTCCATTATAATCTTTTGAAATTAGAGATCTCAGTTCAGAGACCTGGTTCACAGATGGATCAAAAACAACTTCCGGTTATGGTGCAGGTGTTTTGAGTCGCAGACCCAGGACAGAGTTATCTACCTGCCTAGGAACTTATGCGACTGGATTTCAAGCGGAAATTTACGCTATTGAATTGTGTGTGGAGAGATTGGATAAATCCAACCTCACTCACAAGTCAATAAAAATATTCTCGGACAGTGAAGCGGCGTTGGAAGCTCTTGGCTCCTACCAAGCAACGTCTAAATTGGTAGCAAACTGCCAAAAAAGACTCTCCTTGATAGGAACACTCAACAGATTGTCTCTGTCCTGGCCATACTGGTCTGGAAGGCAATGAAGCTGCTGACTCTCTTGTAAAGGAGGGTGCTGCAAGCGGCTTCATTGGACCAGAACCTTTCATTGGCATCGCTTTGGGCTTTGCCAAACAAACATTGAACACCTGGATGGCAAGAAGAGTTATGGACTTCTGGCAGAATCTTCCAGGATTGGCTCACTCCAAGGCGTTCATTCACCCTTCGAAGCTTGATTCCAAACAGTTGTTGGACTTCAGTAGGGATGAACTACGATGTCTAACAGGCCTTCTTACAGAACACTGTCATTTGAATCATCATATGCAGAGACTTGGACTGTCGGAAGACAGTGTGTGTTGCCTCTGTCTAGAAAATTATGAAACGGCAGAGCATTTACTTTGTGCCCACCCGGCTAGGGACCGAATCAGGTTCTTTGAGTTCAACAGATCCGTACTCTCACCATCTGACCTGAAAGACCACTCACCATACAAACTAATCGGCTTCGTTCAGAAGTTGGGTTTATTTGGCCAAGTGTGAATAGGTGTGAGCCACAATAAAATATTGTGGGTTGCGGTGAAGGGCGTGTAGACCCACTCACTTCAGATCATCAGTACCAGGAAATATGCAACTTCGACGTGGTTCAATCTGTTTTGTCTCTCTAACCTTTCACGAGCCCTTCACTAATGTATTGGAATTTGAATAACGGTGTATATTTTTTCTGTTCGAGGAATGGAAGGCCAGTATAGAAAATCAGAATTCAAGAGAGTAATGGAATTGGTTAATTATGAAAAATATTGCTCTGTTTCGGAAAATATTCGAATGGCAGACATTTGAATATGGTTTTGGATGGACGTGTCTTCCAAAGCCTACTTGATCAAAGTGTGCGTTTCGAAGTCTACATGAAGAAACTTGAAAGCTCTGTATTTCAAAGATGACTAGCAAAATATTAAGTGTACAACATTTCTGAAAAGGCAATTTTGAGCTCTATTGAAATATGCAGGAATATGCAGGGTGTCTAATGATTGAAAAAATAGTTTTCCATCAATAATTATCGATATCTCATTTGAAAAAATTAGTTTTTCACACCACTGATTTCTACATAAAAAAGTGCTTCGGAAATGTTTCCATACGGAAAAAGTTTTTTGACTGAAAAAAAGTTACGGCAACTTTTCGAAAATGCACATTTTTCAGAAATTAACATTTTTCGGAAAACATGGTGTAACTCAGAAACCATGAAAGCGATATGCGATTTTTATAATTTAGTTTATCATAAATTTTTTTTCTCAGACACAGCCATCAGTTTTCATCTATTTTGAAAACAAGAGTTTCCCTTCAAAAGTGTCCAAGTTGGTTCACTGTGTACAATATTTTTGAGACGTTTTACTTCCTGAATTGAACGGAACGTGTAGAAAAAAAAATAGCTCAAATGTCTTGTGTATAAATAAGGTGTGTGTCTTTTTATAAGCTATTTTATCTTGTTCAAGTACGCAATAATTAAATAAAATTCATCGACCCTGACAATGCCAGTCAGTGATAATTTTAAAATGCAGCCAAACTTCCTTATAATACTGGTTTTTGGCGATTAGCGATAATTAGTGTGAGGAACCTGATGCAAGTGACCTTTCACATACCAGTATTCACAATAATTAAAAGAATTATAATAATAATGGTTATTTTGGAAAAACAAGAGTTGCATAAAATAGTAATTATTGATGCCTTTCAGAAAGTGAATAGAAATGATCGAATCGAATTTGTTGAATATATATTTGTTACTGACCTTGAGGAGTTCCTCGAGTATACATCATGCCGTTTATGACACTGCATCCCCCTAGAACTTTTCCCCTTGGCCATGAACAACGTTTTTCCGGGAAACCCTGGCATGCGACTTTTTCAGGTTCTGTCTTGTAATTCCAGTCGATGTACTTGTTGCCGTGGTAGCTGACGACCATTGATGGTACCTATAGAGATCAATGCTTTGAACACTGAGCTTTATAATCATATTGGTTTTGGTTATTCGAAACTGATATTACATGAGTAGTTCATACGAAGTGAATTACGGGGATTGTTCAAAAGAAACGAAAAAAAAATGTCTGTAGATAAAAATGTGTAGTTAGTTTTTCAAATCTACATGATTTTATACATTTATATCTCTCTTCCACACATTCTGATCTCTGTTGAAGTATTAGCACATGGAATGTTTTTTCCCACTTGGAGCTTTGTTCACGAGATGGAGCTGTTACTACTTGACAATATTTCTTTCAGACGAAGGTTTCAGCGTGGTATTAGCTATGAAGTAGTTGTTTTCTGGTAGGAATTTACCAGACCCTACTTTGAAGGTAGTTGAAAGAGAAGAAAGTTTCGAAAATTCATCTCGAAATATGTATTTTTTTATTTTTAGAAAAGTCCCACTGATTGATTCTTATGCGTTTTCTCTATCTTTTATATTGGGTTCCAGACAGAAACCTTTGTTGACTTCGAAATTCGCGAAAAATTTGGTAACTTGAGAATTCGCAAGAACTCTGTTGTCTTCAAAATTGCATGAATTCTCAGTCATCCAAACAGTTTGGGATGCTCATGAATCTCAATGGATTTCCTATAAAGTCGTACAAACCACGCTTGTGTGCTTGTATTCTAATGACGATACTGCGTTTGGAAACTGTTTAAACGTCGCCTCAAGCACCAATTACAAACTGATCAACTACGCAATACTATCAGATCAATGATTGACAAAAGAAATCTCTGAAATGTTCTGCAATTCACAAGATTTCCTGATGTGCATCATCACAGACGACTTCCTTGTGAAACCACTGAGACCCATGAACAACCCAATAATGTCAACAGTGAAGATGAAGTTTCAAGAGTTAATGAAACTTGATATTCAGTAATCAAGAAGGTCGAAATGAACTAAAGTATAATGAGAAATGATAATTGAAAATTTAAATGTTTTTACCACTTATAATTGTAACTAACGTTACTGCGGTTTCGTCCTATGAGGACATTTTCAAAGTTTCATATCAAACTTTGAAAATGTCCTTGTATGACTAAACTGCAGTAACGTTAGTTGAAAGTAAAAGTGGTATAAAATTCCAATTCCAATTCTCAATTTTCATGATGATTTCCTACCACGTAGTTAACGGCTACATCCATCAATTCATTGACTGGAATATAACACCAATCGACAGCAGAACACTCATCAACATCGTGGTACAATTCGATAAATCTTGCAGAAGTGCGGAATAACCATAAGGGACCATCACTCATGAATGGTCACCACACATACCAGTCTGAGCTCCCTCAGCGTACGGAACACCATTATGATCCACAAACTCCACAAAGACCACACATATACAGTATCCTAACGGCCAATAATCTTCCCAACTATTAGGTAAACTACGTGAGGGACTACAACAAGAAAATAACGATAAGGTTTGGTTACCTAGAAGCTCATCCATATAAATCTCATGCCCCACTTTATCAGGCTGACTTCTTTCTGTATCATAAATTGATGAATCCCTCTCAGGATTGATATCTCTCTGTTCAGTCCACACCTCCTAACTGTCGATTGGGAAACCAACCTACGCGACACCCAGAGTCCGGAAGAGAGCCAATCTGCTAAAATCACTGAGAGAAAGTTTCGAAAGATGTGTCAGTAAAACACTACCTCATATTCGTACACATGAAATGTTCATGAGACCGACCATGAACTATATAACCATAACCTACTGTGCGATCTATCCAAAACAATCCCGCCATATATTAACAACCGGGGGAAGAATTTTCCATAACGTCTATAATCGATACCGTTAAAATAACTTCCTCCACCACCAGTTTCAGGATTTCCGAATTATGTACGTCAACCAGAACATCTACACCACCAACACTGCTGCAATCGATACTTTGACCACTCCCTGGAAACCATGCAAAATTGCACAGCCATCAGAAGGATACCAAGAAAGATATTCCCTTGTCTTCCAGTCAGACTCCAGAAGCACTGGGGTGTATGCCGCTAACCCTTTAGGGACTGGGCATCCCCACAGCTTGGAGCGACACCAGAATTCAAACCATCTCCAGGCCATATCAGATCCAAATTCCGCTCATAATAAAACCCGTGTATGTAGTCGAACTGGTTACACAGCAAGGTTCACCTGTCTGGTAAACATAGTTGATAATAAATGCAAGACTGTCATTCTTCCATTCTTCGTGGCGTTTTTTTCAGTTCAAAGAATATGAAACTATTTCCAAAGTTCGATAGAAATAATGAGTAAATAATTTTTCGCAGTCAAATCTCATTGAGGTATCACTAGACTCTAAGTTTCAGTGATAAAATTTGAAGAATAACCCCCCTGCTCGAAAGTTAAAGGTTTTGCAACTGTTTCCAGATTAAATTGTGTTGACTTGATTCGAAGTTTGCGGGAACTTCTAGTCTGGCAGTTCTATCTTGAAAAGTATCTCTAAATTGCTAAGGCTCTAGAAAGCCACAGAGAACCTTTTTAATAATAGACAGTTCAAACTATTTCCAAATATGGTTATTTGACAGTTTGCATTGAAATTATTTTAATAGATATTCGTCTTCATTTGATGAGAATTCAATCAATTTTACGAGTATTTCCTAAAATATTACGATGATTATTCAAAATAATGAATATTACATTTACCGAGCAACCTTTTATTTGTTTTACTAAAATTACTCAGGTTGTGAAATTCGAATTTACCGGACAACGTATTGTTGTATATTAGAGCGTTGTACGTGATTATGACATTCACGAGCGTTTGGAAATGATCAAAGTAATTCGGGTGTTTCGCATGGAAAACCGTTTAACGTTAAAAAAATTCCAGCCTTTGATGAAGGAATTCAGCTTTTCGAGAAATTATTGCTTGTGAATGTTCGTTAACATATGTGAGGTTTCGAGTGTATTCAGTCTGAGTTATCCTGACTGTTTCATTCTATTTGAGGTACTGTCGTATTCACGAATTTCGTAAGGTGTCGTTCCCACTGGAGCGATACAATAATCGATGCAACATGATAAATAATTTATCGCTCGATGCAACTTTTATCCTCGCAACACTCCAGTACACACTGGGGCGATACGAAAGCCTACAGAATAAGCAACGGAGCAGTTGTTTTCATCAGTCGTCATGAGATCCTCAGAGGACGACGCTGTTTTTGCTTACCGTTACTTGCAAAAAAAAACGGAAATATAGAAAATACTGGGTACACCCATAAACACAGTTCGGCAGTAGTATCCCGTGAACTCTCCCAACATGAACAGAAATTCAGATAGATTTATAGTATGAGCTCAGATAGTTACCATGTTTTATTGAGATTGGTGTCAGGGGGACAGGAGAAGCATGGGTTCTGCTCCAACAATTTCATGAAAGAAATAGGGGATTGCACGTCTTCTTGCTGACCCGACATGAACGTGTCGAACGATATTGCGCCTTTCTTTCGTTCAAGCCACCCGGCAACTGTGTCCCCTTCAACGACGCGACTGCGATAATTATTGGTGTAGTATCGCGATCGCTCCAGTGTGCACTAGATTAGTTGCTTCCATTATGATTAAGCTTGTCGCCCACTTGTCCAGCACAGCACAGCACGGCTCGTCCCGTCAAAATGCGTAAGGGGTCGGAACAATGAAAATGGATGGACAACCACCCACAAGCCCGGCACGGCACAACCAAGAGCGTCCGCCGCTGGAAAGGATTCCAGCTCTCCAATCCTGTCCGGCAAATAACGGTACGTGCTGTGATAGACTGGCCAGCGCTTGAAAATAATCTTGAAAATAATCAATACAGTTCAATTTACGGTTTTACAAAAACCGCGATTTTTGTAAAACCGCGGTTTCTGTAAAATCCGCGATTTTTGTAAAACCGCGGTTTCTGTAAAAACCTTCATAGTGAAAATCATACAATAAACTGTATCAATTAGTTTTAATATGGATTCTCATCAAGTATCGGCTAGTTTCATTCAATTATAGCATCAACTTGTTCAAACTTGCTTGGGAAGTTTCTGTCTCTCTGTTTTGCTATTCCATCAGTTGACAGCACAGTGTCAGACTGTTTGCTTATTGAGGCAGGATCTAGAATATCCAGAAGTTCTGAAAATGTGCCTGGAGTCATTCAGAAATACTGGAAAAATTTCTCCTCGTCTTCTTTCAGGTCATTGAAAAGATGATGAAACTCCCAAATTTACCCTCTTTTGATTATTGGGATGGACCCTCAAGATTCTTTTTTGTGACTATTTTCTTCTACATTCAATAATGCGGCCACTATAATGACGACTTCTTTGTCAGAACTGCTAGTGACATGATTCTGTCACCGCTCGATTTCAAGTGAAATTCCCTTGAAATCGAACAAACAGCATCTTCAGTATGCTGGTTGTAGCTGCACAAGTGGGCGATTCTACTACCCGTCGCCATCAAGCGACGGAAAGGGCCGACTTTGCTGTGCCAGACAAGCTTTATGAGTGATCGGTGTCGAACCAGGATCGGAATGCTTGTCGAATCACCTGTTGTATCGCTCCAGTGGGAACTGCGCCTAAGTAAGTCGCAGACACGACTTATGGATTCGCTGCAACCGATGAGCACAAAAGCTGGAATATGTACAGTATCGTGATAAAAAAATGTTAAGTTTTGTGGACATTATTTTCTGTTGGGTTATAACTGTCTGAATGCTGTCAAAAGTCAGTGACGTGCTTAGAGAACCTTGAATCGGAATCAAAATATAATCCTAAATTTTCACTCTTATTTACCTCTGACAGATTATCTTCACAGATGGATGCTTGGAAAAGTAAATGAGCAGAATTTCTTAGCTGAAAATTTACAGCAATTTGTGCTGAACTCTTCCAGATATTTGTTCATCAGCCCTCATGGAACTATAAGATAATATCTTTCAGAACATTGGAAGGAGTATAATTTAGGAGAGAATGAATTTTTGAAATTGATTGCTTTCTTCCTTTCCTTTCTTGCTTTCCTTCCTTTTGTAGAAAGATAGAGAAGTAGAAAACGAAACCTTTTTTTTCTTACATATATCTATATTCAACCTGGTTCCAGTTAGTACGAAAATATAAATATTTTCTTATTTAATGTGATCTTCCAGCTACCTTCAACTGTCTCACATTAAAATGGAAAAATATTGATGACTTCATGAATTTACATGATATTGAACAAATAACTGAACAATAACGGAAAACTGATATCAAAAAATAATCTTCAATAATGATAAACGGGATCAGGATTAGTACAGGCTATTGATCCAATAGTAGGTTATCAGGCTGTAGTTTCATTTCTGAATTTCATATTCATTGTTGAGATATATCTTTGAGATGAGTTGAAAGGGATATATTTTCAGGAGAGACTAATTTTTGGGAAGGAAATGTTTTGGTTTTCTACATCTGCATCTTCATACAAAAAATGTTGGAATTCTTCAAAGCAGATGGAAAAAAACCTTTTCGAAACAACTACTTCCATATAAACAATGAATTACACAAAAACAAATACTTTCGAAACAACTACTAATATATGAACGAGAAAATAATTTTCCTTTTCAGTTTGTAGTCCAAATATTTGTTATGTAACTAAATCAAATATCATTCACAGAATTGCTACACAATATAGTATATGGAAGAGATAAAATTTCATTTACTAAAAACATGTCACCCTCGATGGCGATGTTTCGGAATGCGAGACTTGTCTTATCGCCTCTTCAGCACCTATATAGATAACATTTCAAGATAAAGCTATCAATTCACTCTTTAAATTAGGACGTCATGTCATCGATGACACTACGTACTGACGTTAATTCAATAATGGATTACATATCTATGAGATATGTTGATTTTTCATTATTGCTGGAAAATGTAAAATATTTCTTTGAAAAAATTGAGATTTTGATAATTAAAAAAAAATCGATCTTTATTGTCAACTGAGAAATTATCAATTTCAATGGCACTCACTCCGAACTTATTTGCGTTATTCAGCTTTTCCGGAACCAAATCTTCGGCAATGTGAACCTATTCACCCTTCAGTTTCTATAGATTTTCAGTTCTTCAAGACAAATGTTTTCATTAACGAATAAATAAAATTTTCTGATTTCAGGCGAATGTGGAAAACCTTCTACAATGACAATTGTACATGACACAATGACAAATGACAATGACACAAATAATAATGTACTTAAGGTATACGCAGCATCAACAATGAAATAGAGTTGTTGTTGAACTCATGATTCAGAAACGTGACTTTGTTTGACAATATTTTTTTTCCTTTCAACCAAAAATTTTTGCCTTCTATGCCTGATTTTTCGTCCTTGATTTCAAAAACAATATTTTTCTCAATTTGTAAAAAATTCTTTGATTTTCCGCTGAACTGAAAAGGTTGTTTTATAGACCTGTCTAAGTTCTCCATTACAATTTTCATATAATTTCATATCGTGTAAGGTAAAAATACCAAAAAAAAAGTCAATAAAGAATCGTTGAGAAATATTGTTGAAGATTGATTAACCTTAATGATGATGACAGTCCTATTGTTTTGATTTGGTGGTGTCCACCAGTTCACTAATGAATTCTACCAATATTGACTGAGTGGAAACTATCATATCTGAAAGGAATTACTTGGGAATTATTTCCATAGTGCTATCAAAAGTTTCAATAAGTTTACCAACTTATCAATAATTCATTAATACATTTCCAATGATTCATATTTAAGTATCGGTCAACGACGAATGGTGATTTACCTGTGAGTGTTTCTGACTCAGAAAAAAACTTGGAAATGTACGGAGTTTGCTATAAAAACATACCGAAAAAATTTATTTCTGAGGGGAAATCTACGGATACCTATCACCATATTGAACAAAGTGGGATTATTTTTATAGGTCCATTCGTTTCAGTATATTTTGATGAAAATATAATAATATTCATTCACTGAATTAATAGGCATGAAATGTACATATAATTTTTAATTCAACAGGAAGGATCAAATGGAGCATTGCATCACAACAAAATCATCGACGAAGAGATTTTTGTTGCATGTGATATAGCTATCTTAGTAGTAATAACGAAATGAATATAGTTAAGAAAACTAAAAAACACGCTTTCAAAGAACATCGAACTAAAAAGTTTTTTTTTCTCAATAAGCTTGAAACAATAACGAACGAAAAATACAAGTATTATTGTGAAAAAAGCGACAGGCGCTTGTTATACAAATAAATATAGTTTAAAAAAACTAAAAAACAAGCTCTTGAAGAATATCGAACTGAAAAGTTGAAAATATTTTTTTTACATAAGCT
>WOGO01006157.1:0-11936 GCA_015342085.1 Leptinotarsa defecta
TCAACTTCCCAGGTTGCAGCCAAAAAGGGAGGAAAGCTAACGAATCGGATGAGTACCACCATTATTTCTTTGATTATTGCCTTTTTCTTCTGACACCCAATTTCGTCACCAGCCAAATTATTTGTAATTTTTTCAAGCTAACTTGTTTAACTATATAAATGAATTAGACTTGTTTCAACCCCTAGTACGTACAGGGCTAGGTATTAGTATATTAGAAAGTGAGTTTTGTAAAGTCATGTAATATAGATGTT
Source organism: Leptinotarsa defecta (assembly GCA_015342085.1). Taxonomy (NCBI): domain Eukaryota; kingdom Metazoa; phylum Arthropoda; class Insecta; order Coleoptera; family Chrysomelidae; genus Leptinotarsa; species Leptinotarsa defecta. The sequence goes on from WOGO01006157.1 coordinate 252, forward strand.
CTCTCTCTCTCTTCAAAGAAAAGGTTGCATTAATTGAACTACTTAGGAAATACGAACCACCCGTCTCCACTGAGCTAACCAGTGCTCTACTCTACCTCAAATACTGACTTTCGGTAGAGCACTATAAAATTTTGAGCCAGGAAAAAGCCCGTAACAATATATCTCGGCTGCATGCTTTCAAGTGGGCATTTTGTTAACGAGTTCCAACTCTGGCACCTATCTTAAAGAGAAACACTCTAATTCCTGCTCTCTCAATGTCGCGGACAATGCATAGAATAAAAACCAAACTTCTGAAGACTTCTCAGGCCCTGTCTTCAAACTCAAAAAGTTACGGACCCCTTGTTTTCAGGGAAAGTATAACTATGGAACGGACGATTTGGAGTCCGAATTCCCATAGAGATGCATCATTTTTCGGGTCTCTATGGTGGGTCCTCCTCTTGAGTGAAATTATTCATCGAATTATACTTTATATTATTATTCACTTTTAATTTAAAACAAACTCAAAGAGCAGAAAGTTCTCTTAAGAATAGTTCTACCTCCCAGAACTGTAGCACCAACATAAATATTTTATCAGCAGATAAAAATTCTCTTTTCAATTTAAAGTATTTAGGGGATTTTTACAACACTCACCAAATAATATACATGCTCCTTCTGTCAACAACCAACAGGATATATATTTGTACAATGTATATCTTCCCCATATTCCCAATAACAATATTCTCCTTGCAAAGCTCAGATTCCCAAATTCATCGCTGATAAACAAATCATCAGACACAAAAATGCCTAAAACCTGAAATATGACTAGATAAAGCACCCCTAGAGCAAATCTTCTTATTGCAGCATCAATACTGTCAGGTGGTTGGTTGGGAGTTTCCTAAAAAATGAGACAGTTTTATTAGTTGCACTAAAAACAGAGTGCTGATTTGTATTCTTTTGTATGATTATAATAAATTTCACCTTTTCACTGTACTGCCCAGAAACAAACTCTTGGTACCTTTTCATAGGAAATTGTGGTCCAACCAAAAAAGAAGCTGGAAAGAAGGCATGTCCAAACATTTCTAGTAAGCTGGGCCTTTTCTGCAACGCAACTTTTTTACTGTCTTTAGATAGTGTTTCGACAGGCTGATGTCCATCGTAAAGATCAAATGCAACACCTGCAAATTGTTTGAATGCTTTCGGAGCACAAAGATAATTTGGTGTTATTAAGGCTTACCTATTAATCTCAAAGTTAATATGCACTGTGGCATTGTCCAATTAATGTCGTAACTATCCGTACTAGCATAATAATATCCTGAAAAAAAATTCTTTGCTAATCAGTTAAAGATACAAAACCTAACATTGGCAATCCCAGGGTACAAAACCTTGCCATTTTTACTCAACCAAATATTGTGAGATTGGCTGATCTTTATCCTAGTGCAAATAGTATGTACATGTGATATTCAACCTTCCCTTTGAGACAGTCTTATGACTAAAATCATCTAGGTGAAAGTAAACTAATACAGTTTTTTTCAGTAAAAGGACTCATTTTTCCAAAGTAAGAACCTTACCAGATAAAGTCAACCTGTCAGCTTTCAAACTAGCAGGTCGAGTCCACTCAAAAATTTTATTGGTAAGTACTATTAAAAGAATTCTAGATTGAAAATCAAAAGAATAAATGAAAAAACTTTTCAAATCAGATGAAAAAGATAACCAAAATAAAACACTTGGTAATATTACAAGAAGCAGCTGCTTCTTGTTATTATTTTTGATGTATATGGTCAGTCCTTTTCAGCTCCATATATAATAACATTTGATTTCTTTGTCAGTCCACTCCACAAAGTTTTTGCATGACCACAAATATAAGTTGATGCAAATTTGCCTGTATCTAACCACGGTTGATCCTTCAGAATTCAATCATTAAGGTTTATATTGTTATTAAATTAATAATGTGAAAAACTCTTTCTCCAAAGAACCAATTGTCATATCAAGTGAAAACAGAGGTAAACTACTGTTTTAAGTTTATCCATTTGAATTGTTGAGTAGTTATAGTGAAACTTGGCAACATCTTTATTTAATTTCCTTTTATTTTCTCATTCGAAGAATAATGTTTTTGGAAGTAACAGTAAAATGGAGGAGCAGAAAGAGAGGTAGTGTTCCTTTCTCTTCCCCAAAGCACACAAGGAGATTTCGGAAGACCACACACTTTTCTATCTATTAGTCATTATAACTGCAAAAAAAAAAGTTTTATTATACATACAAACACTTAAGTGTTATAATGTATTATACAACAGTTATTGGAATCAATTGGGGTCAACCTTAGGATTGAATTTTGAAAAAAAAAGTTTTATTTCAAAGGTGTTCGTTCATGAAGAGATAATGAATAATAAGCCTACAATGAATATTTGAAACATAATTTTCATATTGTAAATATCACAGGTAATTAGCGAGGCAAATAGTAGTTTAGTTGAGAGGAGTCTACTGTATTTTTTTTTGACAAAAATTAATTACATCATAAAATTATGATTTTATCATTGAGATAAGTTTGAAAATCAATCCATGGTAATATTTGTATTACCTAGAAAAATACCAGATAACAAAATTGAATGAATGGTCTAGTTAAAATGGAATTAGAGATATGATTTGTCAGATAGGCAATAAACTCAAAGATTGACATTATGTAATGAAAAATATCTAGAATTCATTGAAGGTGATCCATGAAAAAAAATTGTTCTTATAGTTATCTAATAGGAAGTATTACATGTACTTGATGGGTAACTTACCTATTAGAAGGTATCCTAAATTGAAAATTAAAGTTATCGCAACACTAATATCTGTTCCTTTCAAAATGAAGAGTGTGCAATATGTGAAAAAAGTTGTGAAAACACAATGAAACATGTCTCGCCCATAATTCCAATATCCCATGGAGAATCCAGAGGCAATGAAAAATAAATGTTGCAAGCTGACATCTTTTCCATAAAAATATTTCCTATGAATTAAAGCTAAAGGATAACCTGTAAAATCAACAGAAAATAAGAGTTTGAACTTTGAATCATCAGACCATTGATAAAAATAGGACATTTCATCCAAATTAATTCAATAGTTCCTCACCAGCTAAAACAGTCAATAGTAATTTAAGTGCGGGCTCCGAGGTACCCACTTGTTCACTTATTTTTTCCAGAATAAAACAGCTTGAATTTTCCTTTGCCATTTTTTATTTTCATCACCAGGAACTGGTTTCTTTACAACTATACAGACACAATACACGTTGTTAACTCATATCAGAAAAAGAAAAACCAATATAAGTGTCATTGTCAAATTACAAATGTTTTTATTTGGAGTGTCTACTTATCCAACATCCACGAAATTTAGGTGTATTGCGACCGCTGCAACTTGGCTCCCATGTTTGGGAAGGGGAAACTCCTGACCATTGCCCTTTGCTTTCGACAGCTTTTACCATTACCACAGTATAATGGAAAAAGAACTAATAGCATTATTCTTGTGGTTATACTTCAAAAGCTTGGGACATTCGGACATATTTTGGGCTAGTGGTCGGAGGGTAGGTATTTGGTAACAGTGTGCAAAGGGAATAAAGCACTGATGACGAGATGTTTAGTTTGTATATTTGTGGAGACTGTATATATGACAAAATTCCAATATCATTACGAGAGATGTTTTCTTGTCAGCGGAAATGCTAGAATTGTTGATGAGTGCTTTGTTTTTCTTTTCAAGGTATGTAGTAGAGTCTCTTGTTGCCGAGTAATGTAATATTTGCTATTTGTATAGAAAATGAGATTTGGAAAGTTTGAGCTCAATTGGGTAATGATAATGTGCCTCATCGATATAGAATTGGAATAAAACGATTTTTTTGCTGAAAATCCCTGTTTGTTTCCTCATAAAATGAAAACTATCTATCTGAAAATTAGATTTCTCTTCATTCATAGGGAATGTTGCTATCTTCAAGTTCCATTCCAACCACTTTTCCGTTAAAAATTTACATTTGAAGATATCTAATATTTTCCAAGACCGTACTTGATTGAAATCCTCAAAGTCACTATTTGTTAGAAAATAAGTGAAAATCACTCTTAATCAATTATTTGTTCCCTTTGAACATTATATATTATAAAACAATATATAAATAAACATCAAATAATTTTTTTTTCAACTTTATAAATACTTATGATGCACTGTTTAGAACCTTTGGTGTAGTAATGAACAACTCGACACGTGTTTCGATCACCAAGTGATAATCTTCGAAACACGATCACCAAGTGATCATCTTCGAAACATGTGTCGAGGTGTTAAAAATAACGATTTGGTGTTGGGAAAAAACTCCAGTTATATACAAATCATGTGGGTAACGAGATGTAAAAGTAAAAACGGTAATATGTCAAAAATTCTACTAAACAACAGTTTTATTATGACAACAATCAATCAATCAAACATTTATTGAATCCGTTTTCCTTCAAAATCACATTAGACAAAAAAAAACATAACATTATGTGTTGTCATTTTTTCCAGCGCATACTATCTAAAATTGAAAAAAGCAGGTTAAGTAATCACTTTTCATTTTGCGCGAGAAACGGTTATGAAATCATATTATGTGATACGTTGCTGTATTCACAATGAAAATGGAGTCGTACGTATGGTATACTTTAGTTTAAGCCCATATAAAAATAAAAAGTTGATGATGTTTTCTAGACGAAACGTCGCAGAAAAATGGCATATTATTAGGCACATAAATGCGCTACTTTTCTCAAATTCAAATTGTTGATGAAAACAGATTGAACCAATTAATAATTTGCTTTTGCATTATTCCGTATTGAAACTCTATGCAAAACATGTAACAAAGACCTGAATGAAGTAATTAATTTATTCAAAAAATATTCACGAAAAAGCTGCTACATGAAAATATCATAATGTAATTGAATTCGTAACATCAGTATTGAAAAGATCGAATAGAGGTGATGAATCTGTTGGTATTTTTCAATACATGATCAAAGGTATTTTGTCCCCAAATGATCAATAAATTTTCATTTCAGAGACATGACATTTCAATGAATCAGGGACAAAATGAACTCTCTTCAAAGCAAGTTAATGAACTTATCTTTTTCATAAGCCTCACTGAAGTGCTTGGCAGCTCCATCAAGCGCACCTCCGAAAACACTACGCTTGAAACCAAATCCTTACCAGCTCTTGCACATACGATTATATTATGTGCTCTAGATACTGCTGGACCATGATCGGCTGTAACCATAAGAGACATTTCAAAGAATTTGCAAGCATAAGGCGGCAAACACCTTTGGAACCACAGAAGAGAGATCACACCACCAATGCCAACGTTCTTTTGAAGGACATCAGATATTGGCATACCTGAAAGAGAATAAATTTTACGAAAAAGAAATATTTCTGTTGATATATGATGTAATTGACGTTCATAACTAGATCTCCCTAAACTGTTAAATAGCATGTGACTTACATGGATGTGACTTATGTGGATGAGTAAAAGGTAACATCATTTTGAGATAATGGATATAAATACATTTAGAAACACTATTTGTTACATTGGAATTGGTTGAATATCAAGGAATCAAGCAATTGAAAATAATCTTCTGAATTATCTCCTAGAATATATGATAGGAAGAAAAAATTGAGAAATTTCTAATTTTATTGTTCGTTATTGTGAAATATAAAAATTGTTAACTCTATTTTCAAGATATTACTGTAATATATAAGTCTATTTTTTATTTTTTTATATAATTTTTATCACTATAGCTACTTCACAACGGAAAATATCCCTCAGCGCAATATTTGTGAGTGCAAAGGTGATGTTACTTCCCAATCAAATTGGGACCATCTCCTCAATTTTTGTAGCTAGCCACTTAAATCGAAAGTAATTTTCAAGCTTCAAAGACACCAGCAATATGTCAATTTCAGAAACTCTGAATTTCTGATTTTGTTCAAACTACTACGCAGCAGCTTCAACTTGTGGAAACTGTTATTTTAGAGGTCTCGTGGCTCCATAGCTCTCGTGGCTCCATACGTAAAGAACAATGAACAAAATATATGATGAGTCTCATGATATCTCTAAATTATCTTAAAACAGAAACGACCGAGAAGAAATATTGAAAAGCTGCATCAGAATGAAATGTTTCAAATGTATGTATAAGTATGTAGAAAAATAAGTTTTCAGCATTCCTCTAGGCAATTTTTTGAAAAAAGTAAACTCACCGGCATAAATCAGTTCTTGTCCTCGCTCGTCACAAATGGAAGTCATGAAGCTGGCAGGTTTACGAATGAGGCCCAGTTCCCTAGCCCAGTTGTAATCCATAGGAACCGTTGGAGGAGATATTTCTGGAGCTGGTACTATAAATCCTTTCTTGACCAATTGATCATATAAACTCTGAATAATATCACCTGCAAGAAGGTAAAGACAATTTCTGAACGCCGAAGGTACATATAAATAGCATTTGTATACCTAAATAAACAAATGAAACAGGTACGTGTGCTCAAGCAGCTCGTAGGGCTTCATTTTTAGCAGTTGCAGTTTCTTGGTTGGTATTAGCACAACATTCGGCATGTCCGAACTGAACTTCTGCTGTGAACATACCAGCACAAGTACCTGTAAAAAACTCATCAGTGAGAAGACTCCAGATAAAAAGTCATAATATTAGTCATACCTATACACCATGCTACTAAAGGTTTGGTAATTTGTTTGTTTTGCAGCGCTCTGCAAACTTCGTATTCTTCAGTACCTCCCACCTCTCCAAGGAGTACAATCATTTTACATCAATTACAATACATTTTACAATCATCAGCCTGATACCTATGAAGTTTATTTAATACAGATTATAAATAATAAATATAATAGAATTATTCAATTTTGCAAAGGATGTACTCAATGACGAACCTCATGATGTGATCCATAAAAGTGGTTCCGGGATACCTGTCTCCACCAATTGCAACTCCTTCATATACACCATCAGTTGCCTTGGATATAATGTTTTTCAACTCGTTGGACATACCTCCAGACCTGGATACATGTGCCACACTTCCAGGTCTATATAACTTAGAATGCAAAATGTTATCCATCATTCCGCCAGTGTTACCGATTTTGAAACAGCCTGGTTTGACTCTACCAACAGTTGCTGGTCCGATTAGAGTAAGCAGAGCGGAGTGAAACAAAATTCACCAAAACGTCGGCGTCTGGATGTTTGTTCATAGCATCTTTCATATGCTTATAAACGGGAATGAGGATTTCCTTGTGACCCCAATAGAAATTTTGCTTGTGATCTCCGGTAAAGGGGAAGATGATGGCGGCAACACTTGGTTTATTTCTGGTGTAGACAAAGTCAAAATCCAACATACTTTGTATTGCTCGATTTTGCATACCCCAAATGATGGCTTTCGTAGACTTAGTGAACATGGATGTTATTGCGTCTCCTTTTTGAAAACAATATTGTTTACCATTATTTTTCATGGAAAGATGTTACTATGAATGATTATCGGTGACTTCGTAGGTGATGTGAGTATTTGTACTAGGTTTGGAACATTTTCCTTCAACAAATGAAAATCTATAATTTTTCAGTTAATTAACTTCGTTACCAGGATATCTCATTACAGTTTCTGCCCAATCACTTAAAATTCCAAATCAGCTATCAGCAATCAGAAATTGATTCAATCTAAATTGAAAGTCGTATATTTTCAGGAGATAATTTTTGGGGAAGAAAGGTTTTAGCATTCTACTTCTCTACTTACCTATATTACCTATATTAAAGGTCGCAATTTTCAGAGCAGGAATCATTTAAAACGCGCAGATGATCATAAAGAAAGAAAAAAGTGTCCTATCATGTACAAAAAGCATTCGTTTCAAGGTTGTATAATCTACCAGTTAGTTTATGGAAACACTCTCTGTATCTCAGACTCTGAAACTTTTTGAAATTGAAAAAACAGTAGCACATTTGAGATGGAGATATTATTGAATTTAGCAGAGCATTTCCCTTATTGCATAAAAAAAGGAAGCAGTTGAAGGCTATGCACTACTAGGCAGTGTTCACAAAGTATTACCTACAGCGATTAAATGCACCAGACTTGTTAAACTAATCAAAACATGAACATTTCGTTGGTCCTATGGCAAAACCACGAAAGTGCATATTCCCCATTTTGAAAAAAACAAGGTCTGAAGGAAACTTTACACTAAACTAAATTTAACCATGCAAATAATTGATTTTTTTTCACATTCATGGTTTTGCCCTAGGACCGACGACTGCAACATTCTTGGTTTTGCTTTAGGAACGACGATATGTTTTTGGATGAATCGATATACTATCTTACAACTGCAATGGCAATGGCAAAACCGCACATATGGGAAAAGAGAAAACCGAAACCACTGATTGAGAAATTATTGTATTGGTTTTATTTTATTTTAAGGGAAAAAATATCTACAACTATGGATGGAGAATATACCTAACTTGTCAAATACTACCACAACCATAATGAGTATACAAAATACATATAGATTGTCTTGAGTAGAGTGGAGCTCGAAGCGCAGGAGCATGAAGGAGTCGGAAGGAAATTTGAAGAGGAGCTTGAAGGAGTCGGAAGGAAATTTGAAAAAAGCTTGAAGGAGCCGAAAAAAAAATCGAAGAAGTTTTACAGGAACTTCGTATAGAAATACCGGAGCCGAAGAGGATCGCTGTGGAAAAATGCAAATCGGAAACAACTTTTCTCCTTTCTAATAGTAGTTTCATCAAAACACTAACCTTCGATGGCATATATTCGTGGTCAATTTATAGAAGACAATTTGAGGGAGGGAAAATAATGGGTGGAAAAATGAGGAGAAAGCAACAGCTCTTTTACTAGCACTACGAGGAAAGGCCTTCGAAATTTTTTAAATTATTCCAGTGAATGAGCAGACGGATTCTGAAGCAGTCGTGTCAGCTTTGGAGGACAGGTATGGTAGTGAGCAACTTCAAGAAGTCTACCAAGCTCAACTGAAATTGAGAACTCAAGGTCCATGTGAGAGTCTGCAGGAGTTTGGGGCTGAAGTCGAAAGGTTGATAAGACTCGCCTATCCAGAAGCACTTGATAACTTCACCTACTGGATTAGTGTCTACAGTTCCATCGACGGGGTTCAAAATATGCCTCAGTTTCAGCAATAGCCTCTCCATTCGAGAGAAATTTCTTTCCGGTGAGCATTTTCTTGAGGTCTGCGAACAGCCAGTGGTCGCTGGAAGCCAAATCTAGCGAATACGGTGGATGTGGGAACAATTCGAAGTTCAATTCAAGTAGTTTTGTCATTGTTCTTATTTATCTGTCACACGGTTCGTTGTGTTGATGGAACAAATTTGTTTGTTTTTTGCCATATGCGGTCGTTTCTTTGCAATTTCGGCCTTCAAACGCTTCAATAACGTTATATAATATTCACTATTAATAGTATTTCCCTTCTCAAGATAGTCGATGAATATTACACCACACACATCCAAAAATAACCTCTCCAGCCGATTAGAGTGCTTTCTGGCACTTTGGACGAGGTTCACCAGCTCCTCTCCACCCAAATGACGATCGTTTTAATTCCGGGGTGGAGTGATGGATCCATGTTTCATCCATTGCACATATCGACGCAAAAAATTCCGGTTCGTTATGTTCAAATATGGCCAAACACTGCTCAGAATCATCAATATGTTCTTGTTTTTGGTGAACAGTGAAAATATACAGAGGTTTCTCATAGTCAAATTCTCATGCAATATAAATCCAACACGTTCTTTTCATATGTTGACAATGTCAGCTATCTCACGCAACTTCACTTTTTCGATCATTCAAAATGATTTTATGTATTTTTTTCTGTTTTCTGGTGTTACTGCCTGATTTGGACGTCCACTGGGTTCTGCAACATTCTCAAGTTGAGGTAATTAAAAATTATTACTTTAAACATTCGATTCCCTATTTATATTTTACATAAATTTCTGCAGAAAAAGTTTCACAACTTATAAGGAGAGGACTTGAAGAAACTAAGCCAAAGTTATTTTGAAGGTCAAAACATGCACAATACAATACAAAATCAAGTACTCAAACTCACTTTCGCATTCACACTGAAGGCGACAGAAGATGTCGGAACATCTTTATTGGAACTCAGACGTTGCGTATTTGGTTCTTTTTCTCCGCTAGGTAGTGCGAAATTTGCCGTTGCAGTTTCCACATTATTTTCTTGGGGAATGAGACGAGTGCCTAGGGCCATACCACATATAGCAGTCATGTGAGTTTCCGGACCAAAAACATACAGAGAAATACCTGAAAAAAAAATATTTGTATCCAGGAAAACTTTAATTTTTCTCAAAAATCTCACCCAAAGTTTGTCCAACTTCGCGCATTCTTCTCAAACCTTTATGATAATTTGGACCAGCCCTTCTGACGAAGATTGAAATTTTGTGTTCTACGAGCCTCTCCCTGAACTGGACCAAGGCAGTGATAATACCTTTGAAAGTAGCCGATACGTTGGTAAAATTGGCGATTCCTCCACCAATGATCAACACTTTTCCTTGTGGGTGCTTCTCTAGGGTCATCAGAGACAGTATTGTTTTTGCATATTCATAAGTTTGTTGTTCACTTGGTGAAAAAATAAATTTTCAAACTTTGGGATTGTATCAGTCTTCCTTAACTGCAATTTATAAGTAAAATTGGAATTAATCTGATAGAAACACCTCTCACACACAAGAACTAACCAAGTGCTAACCAAGTTAGCATCATCAGGAGATGCGAAATGCGCCTCAAGGAACAGTGATATTATTCTGGTGCGGAATATAGTATTGTAATGTACTACTATTTCCAGAGGCGGCGTAAAGCGTGGGCAGTGTGGGTGACCGCCCTCGGCCTCCCGGTGCGAAGGACCTCGCGCCTCAATGCCGAAAATAAAAAATATGGAAAATCCAAAAGTACGCGTCATGTATTTTATTTATAATAAATACATTAGAATGTTGTCAACCTATAGACATTCCTCTCTTTGCGCACGAAAGCATATGAATGAAAAATTTGTGAATATATTCCTTTTTCAAAAAAATAATATTATATTATAAAATTCTCATCTTTGTCGTTACTAATCATTCGTTTTCATTGAATCTGACAACATTACTTGGCGTTAAGCTGCTGTCGCGGTAAATCCCCGGTCAGAGAGGTCGGGACGTTCCCTCAACAGAAAGCCGAAGTATCGCATGCGAACGCAGTCTCGCTTCATGTTCCTATATGATAAGTTCTGAAAATATTTAATGTGGGAATAAATGCTAGGGTTACATAGTTTCAAATGATAACACTTGTTTAATAAGTAGAAACTTGGATTCTGTCGTGAAGAAAAATAATAACACCTGTATTCATTTTACTCATCAAGAATAAGGTAAGAAGTATTTATTATACTTACACTTATATTTTTATAGCTTTTTTTACAAAACATGACATAATTAAGAATTATGTTTATTATTTATTTCATACCTTCGGTTGCTTGCCCTAGAATCCACCTACTTTTTTATGCAGATAATAATAGTACTAAAAGGTCTACCTTGGGACTAAATTTGAAATGTTTATTGAAGTTTCAGGGCATACTACGATATTTTTTCTTAGTCGAAAATCGGTATTTTTTATTAGCGATTTTTTTTATTGAAAAAATCACTACGCCACTGGATTCAGAGTGCCTCTAAACAGGTGTGACCAAAATTTCAT
>WOGO01006158.1:0-11935 GCA_015342085.1 Leptinotarsa defecta
AGTACATGATAAATACACCCGCATACAATGATTGAGATGCGCTGCAGAATATAGAATCGGTGTAATTAAAAACGGATTCAACCAAACAAATTCAAACTTATTCGCCAAACATCTAAATGATGTACTTAGTATGTTGGAGGCAAATGTAGAAAATTTCAACCATAATTTTGTTCAGATGCTCCAGACAATCTAGATCCTGCTTACTTAAACTTACTTGTGCTTACTTCTTGAAACACTTGTTTATCCCTATAAATTACGCAATTCTGCAACGTAATTGAAAATCTGTAATTTTTTAACTACATGATTCTCGCTAGATAAAGGATAACATAACTGATAAAGATCATTGAAAACAAGAAGTCGAAAAGGAGGTTATGCGAGAGATGAAAATTAAACTATTTAAGAGTGTTACCAGCCGGGTAAAAATCCCGACAACACTCTGAAATTGCCTAAAGTATAGGTAATAAAAGTGATGCCACATTGAAGGGTAATTCACTATATTTAGTGAGGAAATGGGTGTTGAAGCACGAGCATATGAGAAGTGGTGTACAAAACGGATGCAATCAGTGCTTTATAGATTATTATCAGAATCATCTCATTCATCATCCATAAAAAAAACTTCAATAAAAAACTCTCATTCTCTTTCAGAGGTTTCTTGTTAAATGTTCACAATGATTTTTTTATCAAGCCTATGTATTTTTGTCCGCTGATCATGAACCTTCAATCAAAACTTCGCTGCGGTGTACTGTCAGAGATATTACTAACTTTTCGGTGATACAAACTTGTATTTTTTTCACAATCGCATAATGCGGACTTTTATGTCGCCTATTCCATTTTTGTTTCCGCACAAAAGCATTTAATTTCCTCAGAACTTGTTACTTTTCTGGCAAACTACTTACTGTTATAAACACAATATTTGATGAAAACTAAGTAACACTTACTCTACAAGGGAATTTTTCGTTTGTTCCTATATTGATAATGTAACAGAATTTAAGAATTAACATAGAAATAATAAAATAAAGCAAAACCTAACCTAGGCAAAGCTAGATTCAACTTGTACACTAAGAATTTGAAATATTCATCTTAGATTCAATTTAATTCTTCAATTCTTGTCTCTCATCTTCGTGATATTGCCAACAAAACTTAACAAACACTGCAGTCGAGGGACAATATAAAAAAAAGGGTCAATTTGGTGAAAATGAAGTTGTTTATTATATGAAAACTTGGGTGAAATTGTCGTTTTTTCGAGTTTTTATTACCAGACGTGAGTTCCAGGAATAGTCGATTTTTTTGACTTTTAGTGGCCGTATCTCCTAAAGTAGACCGGAGCACCAAATTTTACGTTCAGTTTGTAATCAGTGGATGAAAATACGTATAACCGATACCCTTTTCTTGTAAAATATTGATAAATATTATTTTTTTTATTTTGTTCTGCTCCATTTTTATCACGATATTGTGTTTTTTTCTCACAGCATATTACTGTTTTTCTCGTTTGATATTTCACATAATACGAATAAATATGCACACGTCATATGAAAGATGCTACGGCACCGTACGCACGTCACACCAAGTGATAACATCTCACCCTTGCAATGTTTACACCAATTTATGGATATTTTCTTCATTGTTTTTCCTCTTTTGTTGTTCCCTATATTGACTCAATTATTAGTTTTATGATAATTCTGTAGGAATGCCACCAAATATAATACTTTTTATCGTATCAGAACAAAAAGTGTTCCAATTCCATTCGTTGTTTTTCTCGTTAAAACGTAGACATTCATGTGAAATTCAAGCACAGAAAAGTTTGTACTAGAATTACAGTGGCAGAACAAATCTTAATTAGTCGTGCGAGTAAACTTCAAATGAGAAGAAAAATATTCTTCTTCTGAGTTAACTTTATATAACAAAGCGGTTTACTATCCCATACGAAGAATCACTTCAAAAATAAAGGAAACTGTGGCTAACTCCACAGTAATGAATTTTAGCCCTATATCCAATTTCTTAATTTTCTCATAGAGTGATGAAGAAACATAAGTAAGACTAATTAATTATCAGAAGCATTTTCATCATTGGTTTCGGGTAATCAATAACTATTATAATAGAATGATGTGCATTAAAAATTGTCGATTTTGAAACTTTCTCTTAAATTCAAAAGACGAACCGAATTTTCAATAACTACCTAATGAACGAAGGAAAGTACTGTTTTGCAATAAAATTATTTGGTTGAAATGCAGAACCTCTTGTGTGATAAATCATAACAAATATAGAGGATGACGTTTTAGAAACGTTTGCAACTTTTGCAAATTGCATCAAAGATTTATTCACCTTGTCGGTAAATAATGACGATTTGAAGCATGTGTAACGTATTTCTGGCATGAAGACAATATAACGGTCGGTCAAGATTTACGGTTATATGCGATCCCGATTGCATTATTAAAATGAATGATATGAATTTAAATGGCTCCGCACGAGTAATACTTGTGTGCCGTTCCGGATACCTTTTCACGATACAGTCATATTCGAAAATGATAATTCTTTATGGTAATGAAGAATACTGTCTTTTAATTTTGGTTTTGTCTTGAAGTCTGCTGAAATAATGATAAAATGACCGTAAACCTCACGTTAATTATTTTCGTGTTCCTGGTATCTTTACTGTTTTTTTGAAATAAGTTTCTCATGGGTACGATGAATAACATCCCCTTCTTTCGAATACCGGTTGTCTTATATTTTGTTGGGCATAAACTACTTGTCAAAATCACAATAATGAAGACAAAAATGTGACTGTCATTTTATTTGCGTTTCTGGTATTTTTCATTTCGTTTTTGAAATGTTTTATGGTGGAAATGGTGAATATTGATCCTCATTTTTCAATTTCAGGTTGTCCCATATTTTGCACCTACATTAAAAAATCGTCTAGTGAAATAATAATGACGACCATAATACTTTGTTCATAATTTTTGTGTTTCTTGTATTCCATTATTGCGTTTTTGAATAAGTTTAGCACAAGTATCATCTTTGGAATACCAGTTGTTTCATATTTTGTAGGCCATAAATTGCCTGCCAAAATAATGATAGTATTGACCATAAAATTGTAGATAATTAACTACTCGTAATGATAATAATACAGACCAAAAATCTAACGATTATTATATTTTTTACTGTAACCTGTAATCAAATTGACCCAAAATCGTAATGCGGGGTTATTTTTTAGTAAAAGTGATGAATGAATGTAATTCTTCACGTCAAAAATTATTCGTCATCTCTGCTCGATGTAGGTATTTTGATCGAGCAGAGAGAGCGTTAACTTTTATCGGGAATGACAGGTTCTGGAATAAATTAGTGCGAACAAAACACACCCACTAAGCGGTCAGTGGCCACGTTGTATCGTTTTCATTACTTTATTGACTTATTTCGGATGCACAAACAGATGACGCATATGTAAAGATCCGTTCACCGTACCACAGATGCGACAAGTTTCGATAGTCTCGTCCTCGAGAGACAATTTTCATGCCGAAAGGTGATTCAGTTGTTATCTAGGAAAAAGCAGCATTGAGCGCGGGAGGATGTCGTTCAGGCTTTATCGTCGTTCCAACCGGATATCGCAAGCTGGCCTGCTTCGTCGTTGCCCGATACACAGAACGTACGCTGGTAACCTTTGACGGTTTGCTCGTCGCGCTCGTCACTGGACTGGATCAGTGGCGTACTGTTTCGGAGCGCCGATTCGAGAAAGAGGTGGCCGCCTCGTTCCCCCGATTTGAGACCGCGATACGAATCATAAATTTCATAGACTTACCACGTGGACGCTGCTCTGGATCGAGTCCTGCTGTTTCTTATCCTTGCTCTTTGGTACTCGCTTCGCCTTGGCGTCCAGATACCGCTGCTTGAGCTGCATCGTGTCCTGCTGGTTCTGCTCGTAGATACCGCTGATCGAGTGGTCGAATCGAGGCATGCAGTCGTTTTGTCTTCTCCGGTACGTTTCTATACGGCGACGAAGCCTGAAAATCAAACAGAATAATTCTAAAGTTTTCTTCACTGATTCCTGCTAATGGCCTGTTAGCTGAGCTGTGTGTATCAAGTGAAAGGGTTTGCTAAAAAGAATACGAAAAATAACATGACGTCACACTTAATTATATACAAAGATCCGCCTAAAAAATCAAGAATATGTATTTTTCATGTGTATTTTTTTTATAAAACTAGTTGGCGAAATTTCAACACATTTTGGTCTAATTGTCAGATTCGCTTCTGAGGAGAAGTGACAGACTGCAAAAATATCGGAAAAAATTGATGAGATTTTTGCATTTTCTGAAATGTTGATGCAGTTCTTGAAAATGACTGTTTTTGTTTGGGTCCTCAATATCTACATAAAATTACTTGTAAAATCATCTTTTCTTTTATTAAATTCCAAAAAGGTGACGTTACCTATAGAGGTAGAAAAATAACTACTTCCTCCTCTGATACTGATTCTGAAGTTATTATTATTGTTACGATATCAAATATAACGGAATCGTTGTAAACGGCGCCATTCATTTGTTTTTGGGGTAAAAATTTGAAATTTGGAACGAAGCTATAGTTTATTAAAGTCGATATTCCTAATGAAAAAAACTTATTGTTCAATCTAAAAGAAACCCAAGTTCTGTATATTTCTAAACCATTTGATAGAATATGAAATTATTTTTTTCATTTCCTTTCAAATTGGCTGCCTAGGAGTCATTTTCTCCAAATTGAATATGGCGGCACTATGACGCCATCTATGAAAATATTGACAAACACATTTTTTCAAATGCTATTTTTTACTTCATTTATCATGTAAATTTAAATAGGAAGTGGTATTTTTGTAAACTTCAACGGTGGAGTTGACTCCTGTACTACAAAAAATGTCAGAGATATGTCAAAAGGTACTATATGAGGAATGTAGGAAGCTTTGAAACTTTCACTTTTTCACTGACAGAAAAATATACCGCATAGTATCTTCAACTTTTTTTTGTAGTACAACGTCAAATTTATTTTCTAGATAAGTGAAATAAAATATAGAATTGAAAAAATAAATAGGGGAATTAGTGAAAAAATCAAAATCGCCTTTCGTTCGCCACAACATCAAGGTGTTTGACAATATTTTCATGGACAGCGTCATAGTGACGTCATCCACAATGAAATTTAAAGAAATTGCATTTTACAGCACCATTTTGAAATGATAGGCACGGTTACTCGTATTATATCTTTGAAAAGATAATTTCATATTCTTATTAAAAAGTATACGGGGTTTTATTTAAAATGGACTTGTCACTACTTCATTTCCGATCAAACCAAAATAGGTTTTAAATTGTTTTTCATTAGAAATATTGGCTCTAACAATATATACCTTCGTTCTGAATTTCATACACAGAAGCAACTGAATAGAGCCGTGTATGATGCTTTCGTTCTCACCCGGTATAAACATCAGAATACCTTATACTCTTTATTTTTCTACAACGTTGCCGGTGTTGCCGAATCAGACATCTCCCTCTTGCAGACATCAACGGCGCACAACCCTCTCACATTATTTTTTTTCAGTTTCAATGCACTCTCGATTTTTTCTATTCGTTCTCTCGCCCGTGCAAACGAACGTAACAACGACGGAAATTCGTCAAACTATAGATTCGCCTCGAGCCGTTTCCATAACCAACATTCGTAAACAATAATAATCCTAATGAATGGGAACTGATTATACTGCGACGGACCGCATTTAAACTGTTCCACACACCAACGGAAATGAGCGAGGACCACGTGACTGACGATTTATGAATTATTAATTACATCCAATTGTTATCTATGTACCTTAACAACTGAAAAAGTTTATACATAATCAGCGGTGTCCTCCGCAAGTTCTGATTGTAACATCGCCACGAATCGCCTTTATCGCTTTTCTGAAACGTCTTCGTCACTTTAATTTGCATTAAAGAATTTTCGATAAAAGTACGTGCTTCTGATAGTCTAGTTCATAAGTGAAATTCGTGTTCAAAAAAGATAAAGCTCCAAAAAATATGGATTCCAAATTGTTATCGACAATCAAGATGAAAAAAAGAAAGAATTTATTTTTTTACGTCGATTGTTAATAATTCATTTATAAACAAACGGATAAGTCTAGCATATGAGAAAATTTGCCGTCATGAAAAAATGATCTTCGAAAATAAATTCTCTTAATTTTTATTTAATAATTATAAATGTTTTTGTACTTAATTGTTTCATTGTTTGAATAGCTAGTCGAGGAATAATTTTTCGGTTTAAAATACTTATTTGTCATTTTTCAACAGAAAAACAAAAAATATTCATAATTTATTTAATTGTTTATTGAGTTGAAAATTTAAAATTTCATTTAATTTTTCTGAATGTTATTGAAATTCCAGAAAAAATGATATAATGTAGAGAAAATAATATTTAATTTTTTATTTTTCATAATACTTTTTAACATTACACGAAAGCGGTCGTTTGATTTTATTAATAAACAATGATATAACTCTTGAAATATTAGAGATATGATGAAAGACCTTTGGGTGGTTTCTATGAAAAGTCAAATAATATTTGAAATGAAGAATCTGTAGATTTTTTCATATTCTTTATGGCTCCTAACTTGCTAAATATCGCAAATGTTACAAAACAAGTCTGTTTTGTGACGAAATATCTGCCAAATTATCTTTTATTCATATCCATATCTCTTATAGTTTAAATTATTTTCGTGTTTCAATCAACATTTATGTAACTCGTGTCCCGTTTACTTATATGATTTTCAAGTTATCTATTGCTTCACTCATTTATATTTTGCTATACTTCTACTATGTATGTATTACTTATAATGAGTTATAATTTTTCTCTCCAAAAGTGCTGCTATTTTTCATATAAAGAATACAAAACTTTCAGAGTTTGACAAAAAACTATTTTTAAATAACCCACGGCGGCACTTTCATATAGAAACTTAAAGTATTCATTATACGAGGTCGGTTCAAAAAATAAGGTGAATTTTCATTTTTTTCAAAAAAATATTTTATTTATTCATCAATTTCTGTTTTGTCCCGTTAAAAGTATCACCCCTCATATGAAATGTACTTGTGCCAGCGTTTTTTTTTCAATTCCCGAATCAGTTCTGATATGCACATTTTCGTATGTCATTTAGTTCTGTCAGTGATTCGGATTTTATCTCCTCAATCGTCGCAAAACGTCGTCCTTTCATGGGTCTCTTCAATCTTGGGAACAGTAAAATGTCACAGGGGGCCAAATCTGGTGAATAGGGTGGCTGGGGCATGATTACAGTGTTGTTTTTGGACAAAAGTCAGCAATTTTTGAACGAACTTCGTTGCCACACGTTCTGTGCCCAAAATTTCAGAAAAAAGTGCATGGCATGAGCCAACCGATATGCCGATATCCTCAGCAACTTCTCTAATAATGATTCGACGATTCTCCATAACAATTTTCTTCACTTTTTCAAAATTTTCATCGATTGTTGACAAATTAAATGTGCTAAACAGTTGAAATTGTGAACATATATTCGTAAAAAGTGTACCAACATTACAAAATAAAAAATCACTAATCGAATGTATGTAGCTCGCAAAATTTGAACGTTCTCCTCAATTTTCGAACAGTCCATCAAGTCAATGGAAGGGGTAGACTGTTATATAATCTAAATATGAATCTAAAAAATTTGATCATATGGAACTCAAGTAGTAGTTATGGCTTGCCACCAGAATTGTTCAGCTAAATCCTTGTGTGTTATGGTTGAATGAAATGTCCCTAATTCATTATCCATTGAAAATGTCATACCACAAAATTCTTCTTTCTATTTCACTTCACCATAGTAGACACAAAGTAGACTTTACTTAAGTAGACATTAAGTGTTCAATAAACATGGGAGTCATTGAAAATAGAGAGATGAGAACCTGAACAGGTGATCTTGAAACAATATGTTGTTGAATCATAACTACCTAGAAATTACAGTTGAAACAAGGAGCTGTTATTCTAAAGTATTTCAAGGACAGACAAGGATAATTGAAATGGGTGAATTGTGTCTAAAGTCTAAATGATGGACAAAATACTAATACATAAATCTGTAATCTAGTAAACTGTATTAAATATTCTGTAGTCTGATTTTTTACGATGGGATGTAATTCACTTGCGATAAAAGTTACACCAGAAAAAACAAAAGCGAATAAAACTTACATTTAGATTATTGTAAAGAGTTACAGAATATGACATAAGTAAGATATCTTCGAAAGGACTAACTTACCTTTCGACTACGGCTTGCTTTGGCGTAACCTCAGAATGAAGAGATGGCAGGCCCGGGGGTCCCGGGGGCTGTGGGACGACGGGGGGCACAGTTCCTCCGCCGTCTAGGCAACCCCCTGGACCAGAGTTAGCTCGATCCAGCGTGTCGAAAGGTCAGTCCTCCATCACATCGCAGTCACAGAAAAGTCACAACACCTTGTACATAAACATAACATCAGAAACTGTCTTCATGTAAATTTGGAGCAGGTTTTGGTGAGCGTTGAGGGAGATTTTTCATTCATGGCTGAGTTTACTTCAAACACATTTGGAATAAGACTCCTTCTGCGTTGTGTCCATATGCATTTTGCGGGAATGTACGGTCTTCATTTCTCTGGAAATTTCAGTGCATTTTCACTGGTAAATGATGCACTATTAATTGAAGAGGAACGTTTTGAAAATTGAACAATAAACAGAATTCAGTGAACTATTAACAGGTTGTTTCAACGCATGCCAAACGTTTACAAAGCCAACTTCGTTAATTCCGATCTTACGGAGTCACTATTGGATTTTCTTGACGAATAATATTATTTCGCAGAAATTAGTTGATTCGCAGGTTATAAACACAACTGCTTGATACTTGGGGATATTTTCTGGAATAGCGAAGATGTCTTCAATGAGAAAATAACGTCAAACATGTAGTCTGCCTACGCTCTTCTTTAAACAATTCACTGAAGTCGCAATAGAGTTTCTCAATTGTTTCACAACCACTTTTATAACAATACAACTTTCGCTCACCGTCAAAACGCAGCCATGTTTTGGCGTGCCAGTGTAGCCACCTGTCGTGTAATAAAATCATAAAAGGAAGGATAGGCAAGCAAACGGCAATCCCAACGATGCGTCGCGTGTGCCACTATTTGAAAATCACACGCAACGTTGCCGTCATGGAAAATTCTTATGCAAATCTGATATGTGACTAGATAAAAATTTTTTGATACCTTAGACTCTCTGAACAGTTTTTTCACTGATTTTCAAAAAGTATGCAAATCAAAATGTTGTTTCACTTCACAACATATTCTTTAGGCGTGTTGAATATTATTGAGATTTGTTGCGGTTTTATAAACCGTTTGATGAAAATCTTACAATAAATTGTTCAATACCTTCGGTAATAGTGCCCGATCATCAGATAATTTTGTATATTATTTTATTATTCTATTATATATTGTATGTATTGTATTGTATATTATTTTATTATTCTATGCAAACATTAGAATATGAGTATTTCAAACTCAAATAATAGAATGTTCAATATAAATACTCCCCAAAACTGCAAAATTTCTATCATTATTAATTTCTAAAGTATTTATTGATCATTAATCTATATATATTTTTGTCAAGTGAGCAAATCCATACTTTTCGAAATTTTGCTGAGCAAATTAATTGAGTGTTTAATAATTTGAAAAATCGAAAGCATTTTGATCGACTAGGTTTGGTACAGGAGTCATATACACATATAATATGTTGACAGGTTCAACTCAGCTTCAAAATACAAATTTTAGGTTTTTGTAAAATATGAATACCAATTTGTGTTCATTTTAATCGGTTACACAGATCAGATGCGTTCAATTGCTAAAAACTTTGTAAACACTGCTCATAGCCTCCTATTGTTTCATCATTTATGCATCGAGAAAAATAATTTAAAAAATGCACGTGTTTACGTTTACGGAATGAGTAATACGGCGATATCAAATACGGTATACTCACATTATAGAAAAACTGAGTTAAAATAATCCCAAGTTGAGAATTTCAAAGTTTTTCATAAATTTCGGAGTTTTTACTTTGCACCTTTTGTGGATTTTCAAACTACGTTGAAAAATTCGTTATTCAGGTAGTTAATAACTTTAATTTTTCAAATGAGATTATATATTACAATTTTTTAACGCCAGTATCTTTTCCAAGATACTGAGACCTTATGACGTTTGGTTTTAAAGCACAAGTGTTTTGTTAAGAGTGATTTATAGAAAAAAAACGGCAAATTTCTATTCAAAACGTTTTAATAACACAATTCCAAAAAAAAAATAGCAAATTGCAGATTTAGAAAATAGGTACGCCACATTGGAAGTCAGAATATTCAAATTATAACATATTGTATTGCAATAACAAACGAATCAAGTTTTTGATGCTTTTGAATAATGAATTTGTTGTTATAATTTGTCACACAAACAAGTTGTTCGAAATAACATCTCAGTAACTTTGTTTACAAAAGGATTTCATCCACAAGATTGCCGGCAACAGTGTTTAACTCTATAAAAGCAATTTCAGCATTATCGAGACTGGTAAACAATTTTTGTTTTTATTTATACAGTTGAAGAGGCGATGGCTGTCTGTCTTATTACACGTTATCGTTAATTTTTATAACTTACTATATTTTCGAATTTGATAATTAATTTAGAATTTTTACTAATATTTTATACGATCCATAAAATTATTTTACATATCGATATTTTTAATAAATATGTTATTAGAAATTAATTAATGATACATTGAATAATTAGATATTTGCCAATGATTTATTGAACGACTATGTATAAAATAATATATTTGCAGTTACTATATTTGTCTGTACTGACAAAGAGGCAACCAATTTTCCTCTCTACTGTAATGTTAGTTGCCTAACATAATGATGTCATATAAAATCGACGATGGTTAACTAGTTTTTTGATAATCTGCTGAAAAATTAAAATATTATTCAAATCGTTTTACCTGTTTCATTTTTTATTAATTGGTGTCTAGTGTTTATTTATGCATTTTTTTGTTGCAATTTCAGCTGAAACCGGAGCCCATAAAACAGCGCATTCATGGATACAACACCAGATAACGCTGTTTCGACCCGCCATAGGCCTCATCAGCAGTGGTGCTCGGATGATCAAAGATAAACGAAGTCCTGGGGAATCTCCTTTATCTTTGGGAGACGGTCCATTTCAAAGCCATGCTTGGTCATTGATCATCGAGCGAGATTCCTTTCTTTCTCTTGGCGTCTAATGGAGAATGGGAATTAGGAATAGAGAATTGAGAAAGGAGAATTCGGAATTGTGAATTGTTGATTCAGCATTGAGTATAGAGGAATGAAGATTGATCATGAGGGGTTGAAGATTGGGAATTGAGGAGTTGAGAAATGATTAACGATTGGGGATTAAGGATGAGGATGAGGATTGAGAGTTGAGAATCGGGAATTTGAAATTGAGAATCGGGAAACAAGAACTGACATTCAAAAATAATTAGGTATGAAAAATGGGGATTTTACGATGACTTCCTGAAGTTCAAAGTTGGTTTTTAGGTGTAGATCTATGAGCTATAATCGAAGGAAGTCAGCTACTCATCAGGTTTATCTACTTTGTCATCATTCATATTCAAACATTTCAGCCAATTTAGAAGATTTATGAAATGCAATTTGTTTACATCTACATATTTTCATTTCGGAGTTTAAACATTCATGAATTGGTAGAGTGGTTAAAAATTTAGAGAGAGCAGGTGAATGGACGCCTATTTTCATTGCAGTCCTGATATTCACTTAACGATAGTAAGTTGTATTAACAATTAATGTATCTATGGCAATGAGAGTAATATTCGAAACGGTTCAATACAAATAATGTATATAAAATACACTTTCCATAATGCTTCTTCATGCATAAAAGCCATTCCGAGCAGG
>WOGO01006159.1:0-11935 GCA_015342085.1 Leptinotarsa defecta
AAAATTGTTATACAAATTTTATGTACCCCCTTTAAGGGGCTGTATCTTAACAAGAGATGCTCCAATGAAATTTCTTTATATGAAAGATCAAATCTTTTTTTCGATGAGGAATCACCTCCTTGAATATTTTACACTTATTCAGTTACACCCTGTATAAGTAACTGTTATAGTTGAAACGGTATTCAAGTTTATGGTCATGAAACTCAATGATTGTAGTTGAGGAACCAAAAAGATACAGTGAAACTTTCATTTCAAGCTATTGTCTATGTAATGTTGGGATTTGGAATTCTTTGGCATTGCCATTCTGTCAATTATTAGGTCATAACCCCTTTTTGCCCTGCTTGACAATTCATATAGTGTATCTTAGGAGAAACGCTCTATAAATGATTTGATTGTACTTATTTTCTCTTTTCCTTTCTTTGGAAAAGACATTTTTTCAATAATACAGAAAAAATTTTTACTAAAACATAACTATATTTGAAGTTAATTCGAAAACAGAAATTTGTTAGCAAACCACGGAAAAATATCAACGAAGTTTTTATGATTTTTTGAACTATGAAAGATGACCAGAGAAGCATCGAGTGGTACAATTTTCTACGAATCATAAGAAATTTTCATAAGATCTAACTTACTCTCTCATTGAATCGGGTTTTGTTATTGAAGCGCCTCTTCAGTAAAGAGGAATGTATTTATTCCTGTAAAATATATGGCAAGAAAGTTTGGAAGTAGTCTTAAAGATTTTTCCATTCGGCAGATATGTAATGCCATACTTCGTTGATTGGCTGACTGTTTAACACATATTAATAGAGTATTCAAGAATGACATAGATTTCTGCTTAGATGTCCAGAACCATGGAATTGCACTCAGATTTTAAAAATTTGTTTCGATTCATATAAGTGTCAAAGCTGTTCCTAATATTGAAATCGTCACCAAAGGCAGTACCATAATGTACTTATGATCCAATGTTTGCAACCTTTGGTGTAGTAATGAAATTTCTGAAGTTTTTTCCCAACACCAAATCGTTATTTCATCACCAAGTGATCATATCGACGATCTCTCTCTTGAAAATGATCACTTGGTGGTCGAAACACGTGTCCAGGTGGTAAAATAACGACTTGGTGTTGGGAAAAAACACAAGTAATATTCAATATTACTTGTGTCAATTGTGTCGTCAATATTGTAAGGCGATTTTGATTGTCAAATAAGAACTTCTCTCGGCGTTGAATTGATTTTCAAGAAACTATCAATTCTATCGAATAAAACGATTTCATCAAATTCTATATTTACTGAATTTCATGTATTGGAGGTACAATGTTCTTCAATACCATTGAATGAAGTTTGCCAACAGTGCAAAAAGTGATTAAATATAGATAATAGATAACGGTATCGACATCATAAAATGTACCTCCAGCCGCGATTTAATATACAAGAAATTGTTTGCATTCCTAAACCGTTTTTGTTTTGTACCAGTTATTGCTTCATAACGCTACAAATATAAGGAAACAGTTTCCTAATGCGTGATTTATTCGATGTTTGTTCTGGAAATAATTCAGCTTAGTAGCAAAAGAAAACTCTTCAATTTGCAAATCTGATGAAATGGATTGGTTAAAATAAAGGTAATGATGTTTCATTTCTACAATGTATTTATGATGAGAATTATTCATGTCTCATTCCCCAAAACTGAAGAAAATTACTACTATGAACTTATTTTTGAAATTTGAATAAGTTTGTGCAGATTTTTTACATTCGAAGACAACTCCATAAAGGTGTAGAAAGAGAAATTTGGAAATACAGGGAATCGAAGTGAAAAACTGTTGAATTTGATAATTTTAGCAATTTTGAAGACGGTGGTGAATATTAGTCTTCGAATCGTTTAGATAGGTATCTCTACAGTTTCTTATTTTTTTTTTTGATATGCGAAATCATTATATACGATAAGTCACTGATGAAGAGTAAATTTATGTGTTAAAAATGCTTCGAATTCAGGCAGTAAATTATCGATGAGAACTAAAAAGTTTGTCCTTCAACACGTGTATAAAGTTCCCCACTACAATTTTTATTTTCATCACATTGTGAAAGGTGAAAATCCGCAGAATAGTCGCTGAAAAATTCTTTCTGAAAAAAATTTAAATCTATTAAAATATGCTATACTGAATTCTTGCCGATACACATATTGGATTGGGTATCAAGGTATCCAAGCCATATATTGTTATGTGTGTCGATGGAGTTTTTCAAATTTATTTGCTTTATTCATTTGGAATTGTTTATATTTCCTCTTCGGAAATGAATTTGTATGGTTTATTTTCGAAATTATAAGGTCATATAAAGTTTTATCGTCACAATCAATCACAATATACTGACCCTTTTTGTCGGAGGTTATGATAATACCAGAGTTTTGTAGGTTTTGTCAAAAAATGCATAGGATAGGATGTAGACTCTGGTGACCTTGAATCACAAAAACTCCGACCTCTTCAGATAATAACAGCAGAGTTGAGGATATTTTTTTCAAAAAATATTGTTTGTAGAAAACATTTTAGAACCCCAATCAATGGGTGATTGAATAAGTTTTTGTGAACTATCAAACTATAATGAAAAATGGAAATTACCAACACAGTTCTGAACTCTTTAAGAAAATTGTTCAAGTGTAGAAAGTTTATAATTTTTAGCTGTTCAAGTAACGTATGCTGAAATTATGTAAGAAAATTTGTTAAGGTAAGTCGGGAAAATAGAGATACTAACTTTTGTAAATAAATAATTAATTTTTCAAAAACGAAGTTTGTTTGATGACATGAGATTTTTCATGATTTTCTAACCACTTACGAAAACTTTTGCGTCATCAACTGTGAAAAATGTGACAGCATATTTTTCAAGTGGAATAATTTTTTAATTTTTTTTGAAGTTATCATCTGATTATTTTATATTTTCCGGATATGAGAAGAGGGAACTGAAAACTTCTCGAATACACATGATATCAGCTGATACAAAATTTAGTTTGGGTTTATGAAAAATAATATTAATTTTGAAAAACATACCACGCCGCCCATGCCATACAAAAAAACTGCCAACATTCGGTAACTATATAGTTTTTATGCCATTCAAATTGACTTTGTGTATACTATAACATCACTCTCAATTTTTTAACATATAACAAAAAATACTTTTGAATTTGCGTGCTTT
Organism: Leptinotarsa defecta; assembly: GCA_015342085.1. Classification (NCBI taxonomy): domain Eukaryota; kingdom Metazoa; phylum Arthropoda; class Insecta; order Coleoptera; family Chrysomelidae; genus Leptinotarsa; species Leptinotarsa defecta. Next base: position 3,178 of record WOGO01006159.1, read on the forward strand.
CCAATTAGTATATTCCCGGGTTAGGAGGTTTCGTTAAATATCATACAACACTTTTAGTCAAACAATTTTCATGTTGAATCACCTTTTCCAGACTTCAGTCACCCTTTTCGTTAATAAGAGACACAGCAGGAAACAGAAACTACCTAACAAATAAATTAAAGTAATTTCAATTCATCAGTACAATGAATTTCTCGCTTTTTTGTCAACCCATCCAGTTTACGGTTTTGATGCCATATGCCCCAGTTACTCAATACCATAACATCCAAAAAATTTATTCGTACCACTTTTTTTCGTCACTTCCAGTTACGAGTTACAGTTTACTATTATTTATCGGGTTACATTCTCCTAATGAGTTTTTCAAGAAACCGCAGTGAAATAAGTGAACGAAACAGTTATTCCTTCATCGATTGAATTTCTGATGGTCTCTCAAACGCTATTTTGAAACGAACTTTTCCTTTGTTTCTTTATTTTTTCTCTGAACGCTCGATTTGGAATCCAATTGTTGCTTGTTTTTTGTTATCGGGCGTTATTAAGCGTCTTTTCTGAGGCCTTATTTGAATTCGGTTGAGCACCAATGAATAAAATACACAATTTTAATTGAAATAAACGAAGCGAAACGAGAAGACAGAGAAGTTTGAATGTGTTAAGAAATCTCTGCTCCAGCCTCATTCTGCCTTGGTTGATCAGTGTTACGCCGCAGAGACGATTTTTCATCTGTACAGGATATGTCAATGTGCAGTGATTGCCTCATTTAACTTCGAATGAACGATCAATGCAAGAAATTACTTAAGCCACCAATCGCAAATAAAATTTTGGATGTTCTGAAAAAAATATGTATCTTCTTCTTTATCTTTTCTTTCAGATAAATGAATTAGATATGTGTCGAAGCTATTTTCCGGGTTTGTTGGCCGTTATCTGCAGAATTCCAGGCCTGACGATTTGTCTACGATTGCGGTGGACGTTATCATAAGCGATGAGAATTAAGTAACCTCAAAACATTTGGAAGGCTTCAACGTATTGAGCGATTACGCAGCCCACCAAAATGAATTTTTGTCTTGCTGCCGAAAAAAAAATCAACTGATTTTGGTTAATTCATCTGTGCTGATTCCAAAAATACAAACCTTTTCTTTGTATCAGCTGTAGTTTTCGAGATATAACATACTCATCAAATACTTGAATATTCTTACATTTCTGTATATTCCACCAGTATAATTGCAATATGTTTATGAACAAACTTAACAAATTCTAAGATAAATGCATACTAATGGCTTCTAATTGAAATGTACTTATCGGAAATGCCCATAACAAGAAATTAGCGCTAATTGCTTCTTACCTATTGTCCGATAAGTAAATGATATTTTCTCGGAAATGGCCTTAATAAATTCCTATAAAGTCGACTGCATTCCATTGTGAAATTTAGTCGGAACTTGAGTTTCGTTGCAAGAGTTTGTTTGTGACAACTGAAACCCAAGGCAAGGCTTCTACAAGCAGGCGTTGTTGTGTGAATAATCCGAACGTTTTTTGTTACACATGTGGCGAGAACATTGTAAAGGAAAGGAGAAAACCAGTTTGTTATTTTATAAAAATGGCATATCAAGCCTATTTTGATGTTCATTTAGGAGATCAAGATAAATACTGGGCTCCACATGTAGTGTGCAAAACTTGTCTTGAAAACTTGCGACAGAGGACGAAAGGATAACGAAAATGTTTGAAGTTCGGTGTTCCAATGGCATAGAGGGAACCAAAAAATCATTTTGACGATTGCTATTTCTGTCTTGTGAATATAAAGGACACATCAGCTTGAGCAGATACCCATTTCAATATTTATCAGCCTACCTACGTTACCAGAGGATAATGTCGAAACGTTATCTGAGGAACTACAGACTAATAAGTAATAACTAATGAGATCGCTAAGCGATCTCATTAGAGATTTGAACCTTCCAAAGGATTATTCCGAGTTGCTTGCCTCCAGACTAAACGAAAAGAAACTTCTTCACCCAGACACCAAATTTACGTACTACCACAATAGAAAAAAAGATCTTTTGCCTTTTTTTTTTCTCAGCAAGATGATATGGTTTTTTGTAACAATATTGAAGGAGTATACACCAGATCACTGGCGTCTTTTTATCGACAGTTTCGAACGAAGTTTGAAGTGTATCCTTCTACATAATGGCAACAAATATAGAAGTATACCAATTGGGCATTCTACAAAACTGAAAGAAGAATATAAAACAATATCGCTGGTGCTAAAAAATATCAAGTATGACCACAATCAGTGGGCGATCTGTGTTGATTTCAAGATGGTGAACTTTTTTCAGGGACAACAAGGTGGCTATACAAAATATCCTTGTTTCCTGTGTCTTTGGGATAGTAGAGCTAAGGACCAACACTGGAGTAGAAGAAATTGGCGTTCTAGAGATGCTTTAGTTCAAGGAGAAGCTAACGTAGTTAACGAAGCACTGGTCGACCCAGAGAAAATAATATTACCTCCGTTAGGGCTGATAAAACAATTTGTAAAGGCCCTAGACCAGAATCGTCCTTGTTTTGAATACTTGTCCAGCAAATTCTCTCCACTTAGTGAAGAAGAATTGAAAGCCGGAATATTTGATGGGCCTCAGATACTACAACTTATAAAAGATTCTCATTTTACAGAATCGATGACTGAAATTGAGGGTAATGCATGATGTTTTTTTTTGAAAGTTGTGGAAAATTTTTTTGGAAACAATAAATCGGAAAATTGCTGGGATTTAGTGGAAGAAATTCTCAACAATTTTAACAAACTCAATTATCATATGAGTACTAAAATTCGTTGAGAAACAAGGGGAACCCTTCCACCAAGATATCAAAACGATGGAAGGGAGGTATCAGGGGAGATGGGATACTCACATGATGGCGGATTACTGCTGGAGTTTTCAATGGGACCGTCCTTTTGAAGCCTTTGCTTGCCTATATGTTAGAAATGTGCTCTGTTGTCGTATTTCCTGAAAACGATCTGATGGAGCAAATCTGGTGGCATTTTTAGATTCATCAGACCCAAATTACCTAGAAACAGTAAAAAAAAATCCGGCAGCAAACTGTGTGTTTACCAGTGTTTAATTGCTGATAACTTAGAATGCTGTTGCTGTTGCCATACGTTAATGAGGATTTGTTTGTAAAACGGTTTCAGGTCTGGGTGGGCTATTCTTCTTTCAATATCGGTGAGTGGGTTAGTAATAGCATCCTTTGCCAACTGGTCGGCGTTTTCGTTGCCGGCTATACCAACATACGACAGAACCCACATAAAGTGGATATGTTTACGTTTCTCAATGAGTGAGTGGAGCTTATGATTGATATGAAGTATGATGGGGTGTTCTGGGCTTAGCTTCGTTATTGCCTCGAGTGTACTCAACGAATCGGTTATTACCAAGAATTTTGAATGATCGCTTTCCTCTGCATATTCAAGTGCTTTCGATATGGCATAAAGTTCTTCTGCTAGTAGTATGAAAGAGTGATTGGAGGTGATATTGGTTAATGCGGCCCCTACAATTTTTTCTGATTTGGATGTGCCGGTGTATATTTGGATACAGTCTTCGAATTGATGCAAAAGTTGCGAGAATTAGACTATGGTTGGTTTTATTTTTCTCCAATTGTACAAGTCCTTTTTCATTTTTAATGCTTGGAAAGGTGCATGGATGGGGATTAGGAACGTTTGAGGTGTTGAAATTTCAGGTTAATTGAGTATTGAATTGGAAAGGAATCGATTGAGTCTCTCGTAGAATGGAATTGCTACTCTCTGCCATTTTGCAAATATATTTACGAACCTTTGGGCTATAACTTTATAGAAAACAAGGTTATCTGGGTTAGATTTAATTGCAGCAACATATGTGAAAATATCAAAAGTTTCCATAAAAAGGAATGGACCTCAATATATGATCTTTACAAATATAATAATGGATGAATATAATAATTATCAATGTTGTTTATTTAACGTGGCGGAGCGCTATGCTTTCACTCAACCACTTTAAAAAGCTTTACCGAAAAATAACAAATACCTTCAATTATATTTTATGATTGACAGAAAGTGAAACGAATATTGAAGTTCATGTGTTTAGGCCTGAGTACACTGAGCAATTCAATTTTAGGGTTATTTTCAATTATTTTCGTGTATTTTGCTCTCAATTCGACAAATTGTTGTTAATGGTGGGACCCTTTATCGTGAAAGGAAAGGAAATCATTCAGAGGTAATGACAGCTAACAGATGAAATATTTGTATAAAAATTCACCTTCTGAGTATGAATACTCATTACGATGATCACTTTGGAATATGCGTTTCTCAACAAAATCGCGAATAATCGGATAAACATGAAAGATTCTAGTGAGACAGCCTAGCCATATTGATATGAGATACTGCTGTAGGTTCAAAGAGAAAACTTTTTTTAACCTTGCTCAAATTCCAGTGTATGTAAGATCAAACACCGAATTGGCCGAAACCAAACTGGCCTTATGGTACAACTAAAAAATTAATAAAAGTAAGACATCCAAGCATTCTAATACGATCTTACTCAAAATTACGAAACGAATAGTGATTTTAAGAAAAAAAAAGTTATTTATAATGGTTTCAACGAAGTAAGAGATTCACTATTTGAGAAATGCTAAGTTGCGACGCCTCTGTCAGGGTTCTTTGTAATTATACCTTGAAATCCTGTATGTCTGTATCGCGAAACCTTATAGATTTTGCTAAAAAAAACTGACCAGATTGCGGAGAAACCCAACTGGTAAGTGTCAAATTACAAACGTGTTCAAAGAACACCCTTTGAGTTTACTTTCTTCATCAAGTAACTTGCGGCTGAGATTCAGTTCGTGACTTTTGAAGTAATGAAAATATTGTTTTATTTGATACCCCTCAAACATGTTTCATGGTTCAATAACTACCCAGAATTCAATTCTGTGACAGTGAAAACAGCTACTTATAACGTTTCTGCTTTATCAAAGCATTCTATTGCATTATTTTTCTTTTCCCACTTTGAGGATTTTGATATGTTCCTCTTCTGTCAGTCCTGTCATTTAACGACCAATTGTTCATTTATTTCAGGTCACTTCTTGACAAATTACTAAAAATTAAAATTAAAGACGGAATATTCGTTATTGAAGTAGAATATGCTGCCGATTTCTTGTTATTTTACTAAATTTTCATTTTAATTTTTTTTTATGGAAATACACGCATGAATTTTGAAAAAATGAAAATTTTATTCATACAAATGGGTTACATTTATTCATATTCTCAATAATATGTATATATCATCATTGTTGAATCCGTCAGAAAATATCAGAATCGGATAGTAGCCGGTTAGTTAGAATAAATGTTTCATTCAGTCAACCGCTATACAGGGAGTTTATTACACATGTGGCAAAAATTTAAGGGACTATTCTAAGGATTTTTTGTCCTTTGATGATTTTTGATAGGGCGCTTTATTTAGAAGATACGGAGCGAAAAATAGTTTCGACAATGACAATTTATTATCAAAAATTACATGTAATGTTTCTCAATTTACAAGAGCTGTTGAAAATAACTACCTGATTGTGTTACACCCAGCAATTATCCGATTTCTCAAATCTTCCACATCTTCCAATGGAGTAGTATGAACTAATGACTTTTGGAATATAGGAAATAATCCGGGGTTTTAAGTCCGGTGATCGAGCAGGCCATAAGTGAGGTCCACCTCGACCAATCCAGCGATCTCTGCATGTTACTGTTAAAAACTTTCGAGCCAATATGCTGAAATGTGCTGGTGCACCATCGTGCATAAACCATATTGCATTTCTTGTAATCAGTGGTACATCCGTTTGTAGTAATCGGATGTAGGTACCAACGAAATTGCTTGATTTTTTTACTTGGTAGAACCAGTATAGTACTCCATACTTTAATTTCGGCTACGTTAATAATATTAAAATTACCAAAATTGTTACTGTGGAAATATTGTTCGCCCCGTATCTTGGAAAAGGCAATAATCATCAGAGGATCCTTATCCTTAGAAATATCCTTAGTCTAATAGTCCCCCAATTTTTTGCCGCATGTTTAATAAAAACCCAGTATAAACGTTGGTTCCATCCGAACTGTAGGAAATTCGATGTTCAGTGCGTATCGTCCAATAAGCAGTGATAAATAATCGTGCGTTCGAAGGTTAAACGTTAATCCTTAGCAAACACAAGTTCAGACTTCTGAGGGTTGTCGTTCATGTAGAGTGGAGACATTTGCTTTGCGGTAAAACTTTTTGTACACACGATAATTTCATGAAGACTGTTTTAAAAGTCAAAATTGCTCATCAGTTTCTTAATAACTGTCAACCATTCTCAAATGCATTTTCGCCGTGAATTATATTGAGTCGTTTCGAAAGTTTTGTCTATTTCATTGTCATGTGTTTTTGTAGCCCCATATCTCAATAAATACTTATTGTGTCGAGGTATATACTGTTTGATAGAGAATTTTAACAATAATAATAGTAAGAATCGTCTCAATAATAGTAGTTGTCTTCATTCATCAAAATAATGTAAATAAAATACAAAATTTCAGAACAACAATCAAGTGTCGACGACAAAGATGAAGTATCAGCCTAGGCTGTTTTTCAACTTACATACAACTTTCAACTAGACATTGATGCTGTTCATATTTTTTCAAATATTGATTGTTTGCCTTTTTTCAGCTTATTACTGCATGATGTCGTTGAGTGACTTGCATCCAATTTTTTTATATGAATTCAATTCGAATCAATGCGCCACCGAAATAGCCCGAAAAATTAACCAGGTATTTGTCAATGATAGTGTCAATAAACACACTTTTCGAAGTTGGTTTGCGAAATTTCGAAGATTGTAGCCAGGAAGTGGTCGACCTACAATAATCCTGGACGGGGATTTGGGGACCCTGGTGAAGACTAATCTATCACAAACGTTGTGTGGGGTGGCGAAAGAACTGGGCATCATTTCCCATGCAGTTAAATGTATTGGAACGGTCAAAAAGCTCTGAAACTGACTGTCCACAATTTGAAGGATTGACAGAAATTATCACGTTTCAGGGTCTTTTCTTCTTTGCTTTTGAACAACCAAAACGATCCTTTCTTGGATCGGATCGTCACGTGTGATTCAAAGTGGGTCTACGACAACATAAGACGTTCGGAACACTGATTGGATATCGATGAACTACCCACGCACTTTCCAAAGGCGAAAACTCAACAAAAACAGACCATGGTTACTGTATGGTGGTTAGCGACAAGTGTGATTGACTGTAACTTTCTGCAACCGAGCCAAACTATAACAGCAGATTCCCATTGTGTGAAAACCGTCAAATGTTCCGAAAATTGCGTCAGCAGCAGCCAGCACTAGTCAACACAAGAAGACCGATTTTTCTCTACGACAACACTCGTCCGCACGTTTCTCAAATCACCGTCCTGAAAATTGAACGAATTGAGCGTCGAAGTTCTGCCTCATCCACCATACTCCCCAGACCTCTCGCCAATCGACTACCATATTTTCAAGCACTTCGATAATTTTTCACCGGTAGAACCTTCACCAATCAGGACCAGGTAAAAACGTCTTTCGTCGGCTTCATAGAATCACGAGCACATATTGTTTATGCTGACGGAATCAATAGACTCGTGTTACGTTGCCAAAAGAGCATTGATCCAAATTGTGCTTATTTTGATCAAATTGAATAAGTATTCAGTGAAACATTTTAGTTTCAGGTATACTCATGAAATCGAAAAAAAAATTTTAAACGACCTGACATTTTTCACACAAGCTCTATTTAGTATTAAAAATACACGAACCATTTATCTAATTGAATGTACAAATTATCAAAATTAAATTCAACAGATGTTATTTGAATATACAAAACTTTCTAATAGACCCTTCTTGGGAGATGTTATTCGTCGAATTTTATTTTTAAGCAGCATGTTTCAAGAAAGACGTTGTTGATGGGAAATCATCTGGCAAACAATGATGCAAGATATGTTGAACATAACAGGCGTGAACGATGAATACTTATAAACATTTTCTTCAGGACTCTTACGATATTAAGTGACAAGTTATTTGTTGGTATGCTCAATCTGTTCGTTTTTTGTATGTATGTATGTATGTATGTATTACCTAAGATTTCTGCCTTAGTGCGGCAGGCCGGTGTAGGATTTTAAGATTCGAGAGTAGAGAGGACATCATTTCACCAAGGACTCCAATAATCAGAACAATCATCTTGACAGAGTGATCTGGATAGAGTCTGCGGAGTTCGAAGAGAAAATCTCTATATTTTATCCGTTTCTCCTCCTCTTTTCTGACGATATTCGTCTCGCCAGGAGCTGAAAACTACACGACTAATATCGTCTTGTTCTGGTGGTCGAGAAGGACTACATCAGACTTATTAGCTTGTATGAGCCTGAGGGTGTGGAATGAATAGTTCCAATGAATTCCCCACAACGGATTCAACATCCCCCGGAGCGTAGGGCAACACCGGTGTCTCGGCAATACCGTAAGAGTGCCGTAGATGGTAATATAGCACTCTAAGGGCCGCGTTATGTCGATGGATGTAGAAGAAGGTGAAAAACGTCACATATTCAGTAAGACACAAACATATTTTCACGAGTGTATGAACAGGAACTCTCTATTATATTTTGTCAGAGCTATCATCACATGTTGGATATTATTGTGGTCGAAATTAAAAATCACTGACGGAAAATAGTGATGATCATTGATGATGATCAACACATATTGATAAAATATTCATTGCTCAGAA
>WOGO01006161.1:0-11934 GCA_015342085.1 Leptinotarsa defecta
TGTCTGTACTGGACATCTTGGAAAACAATTTTAAACAATATACTATAACGCACGCCACACAAACACGCAAACGACTGATTACAACCCTGTGCTGGTATCGAACTCGTACCAAGAAGGCGAATTCACCAATGAACACTGCCCTTTCCATCTGACAATGGGCGATCACGTGAACATCACGCTTCGGTTTTGTTTTGTTTTACTCTATCTTGGATTTGGATAGACTTTATGATTAGTGTCATGGATAGTATTTGATGTTCTATATCTCGACGGTATCTGTATCTCGAACGGTAAAGGCAAAAATTACATGGTGGTATCGTATAACCTCTTCAAACTTCAAATAACCTCGAAAACCCCTGTAACGTCGCCCTTTTTTATTATTAATACTCCATAAAACGCATTTAACGTCGGACTTTTATTAACGACATATTTTTTATTTGCAGGTAAGCCGGAGAGTCGTCTCGAGAGCACATCAAAATACCGTAAGTTTTATATTTCAATTACTCCATAGCTCATATCAGGGAAATTTGTCCGTCATTCCTTGGCCGAATGTGTTTGCGGAGCAATTTGAGGAGCTCTACTTGATGATATTAAGGTTGGGAGAGCGCAAAAAGGATCTCTTGTAATAAAAAGGGAGAACCGACGTAAAACAACACCAGCCGTAAAAACCGTCATATCTTCTACAACAGGTAACGAACTTCGGTTCCTTCGCTTATATAACAATATAATTCAAGTCTCGAACAACGAGTAATTCGTTGTTTACATGAACTCGACAAGGTTGCTCCTTTGAATTCGACAACGCTTTCCGCCAAAAAATCATGAGATTTGATCACCTTTCTTTTGTGATCCATCACCGGACTAGTTAATTAAATTTGGTTTAGGTTCACTACGTATAGAGCTTTTACAGAAATAGTTGTTATAATCTGAAAGATCTGGATCAAAATGTGTTAAGTTTGATGGTAAACTTGGTTATACCCTTAGTTTGGTACTTCATCTTTTGTAATCTCACATTAGTAATCTCATCTAGCCAACATTTCACTGGTCCAGACCATCAAACGTCGTATTGACAATCCATTGGAAATCTGTTGAGACATGAAATTATTCGTCAGTTAACAAAACACGAGAGAGAAAAATTGGTAACGACAATTTTATTTCTGAAAAAGTTTATTGGGGGGGAAGAGGAGTGGTAGCCGGTTGGGTTGTCTTGAGTAGTTTGTTCTACTCATTCACTCGACCGCTATGTGGAACAATGGTTCGAGCCCTACGGCCGGACGATAGATTTTTCACTGCGTATTATCCAACCTTTTAGGAATCACACAGCTCCGAGTGTAATTAATCAATCCCAGAATCAATTCCTTATGATCATATCGGATTTCTGTTTTGAAATTCCTCATTGGGATTTTAGTTTTTTAGTAGTTGAGATCGACTGATCCTATCTAGTTTTGCCTATAATAACCTATTAAGTTTGGTAGATTATCTCGTCAGGTTTGGTATATATCGAAATAAAATTAGAAATATTATATATTTATTTTTAATCATACGTAAGTTTCAGTATGTTTGTCATTTTCATGTGCAGAAATATGAAATTACATACTCAGAAAGGACAAAGAGTTAAATTTCACTCAGAATAAATAATATTCAAAATTGTAGTAATAACACTAACCCAGTCAGTGTAGAAATGAAATCCATCAAATCGAGTTACGCTGGAGACGATAAAAATAAAATGAACAACTAGAAAGAATATAAAGAGGTTCAAAAAGTAATATGCAAAAATTTTTATCGCGGCTGAATGAGAGGACTAGGCTTTGTTTATCAACTGATCGAGTAATTCGAATTTCGCACCATAAAAATATGCCAAACAACAAATTTAATGAAAAGCGAATAACTAAGTATCTATCACATTTCTGTGAATCAATCCTTAAAAAATGTTCATACCAGCTGCACAATAACAATGATGAAAAATAAAATATGGAAAACCCTAATTTTACTTTTATACCATACATTCGAAGTGCCACAAAAAGTACCCGAAAAGTTTTAGGGTAACGCGAAATCAAAATCGTTAACCAATGCTTTTCAAAGTTACGAATGATGAATATTATACTCGACCAACCTGGTTTTGTTCATAAAATCAATCGTGGAAATTTCCACTTGAATGGAACAAACAAAAAACTATTAAAAACCCGGTTTGGCTAGACACAAAAATAATGGCTACAAACAATAATAAAAAAACATCATTTTGAAGAATACAAATCCATCACTTTGATTTCCAAAATACTGACTTTATAGTTTTCCATCATCAAAAAAATGTGAGAAACTTTAGAAAGGCAGAATGAAAATAACAACGAGAACTCTTTAGGAAAGTACGTAGAAGATGGGAAGAAGGTCGAATCGTACGTAGTTGTTTGATTGAAAATAATATAATAATTTTAGTTTTATTTCGTAATCTCTGGTAGTTTGGAAAAAACTTGAACTTCAGGAATTTCATATAGTTCTTTCTAACAATATTGATAATTTCATGTGATAAGATTCAGCAAACAATTTGTCTTTCCGGCAGTACTGTTAAAAATAAACAAGGTAAACAGGAAAGTTCATTATTAAATAGTTATCCACGATCATTTATTACATGAAAAATATGTTAATTATGCATTTCACACACAACGAACTTTTTTCAGCTGAAAGTTTTCAAATAAATCACAATGATTTTTCACTCTTTCAGACAGGTAGGTACATTTCAAAATCATAATGCCATTATAATGATAGATATTTTTGTCACCTACAAATTTAAAAAATAACACCTTCAAACCGACGACCCTGGCGAGAACATTTTCGTAGAACAGTTTTTCCTTCATGAAGGGTTAGCTTAATGAAGTGCCATTTGTCAAGAGGCCATCATCAGGCTCGAGGACGCTCCGGTGAATAATCGTGAAGCTGTTATTTTTTAAATAATGATGAAAGTGGTGGTGAAGTGCTCGGTAAATTTTAATTTAGTCATTATTTCAGCTCTAGTGTGTTACTTCATGTTGCCTTCATTTTACGAGTTTCGCGAATTGTTTTATTCAGTTGTATGTGTTACGTATAATGCGCCTTTCACAATATTTCCAGTCGTGAAATTTCGTTTATCTAAAAGCGAGGTGTACTCTGAATGGTTCACAAGAAGTTGTAATCATGCGGTTTTTCTCTTAATGTTTGGTTGATAGGAAGTCATTCTATTTTTTTATTGAATTAACAAATGATTTTCACTTCATCCATTGTACAGAGACGTACTCTATCAATCTTATACTTTCCTATATCCTATTCATTTAAAGCAACAATTTCATCATAAAGGACTAGTTTCTTTTCTAATTTCATTATGTTAGACATTCTTTTTTTAATTACTTTTTACTTACTCTCACCGAAGGAAGCTTTCAACAATCGTAAAAATTAGAATTTTTTAACATTCGTTTAGTTTTTGACCATTTTGATATAACTCAAGTTTATGTAAAACTCATCAACTTTAAAAACTATCACTGTTTGGTGATTAAAAATCTGGCAGTCAATCATCTAACACTGTTTCATCGGTTATGTCTCTTATAATAGCCATACGAACAAGTGCAACATCATTTCGACTATGAATTGTCAATAATTCCATCATTACTATTCACTGAAGGGGACTTTGTGTAAATAATGTTTCATTTCCTCTTCTTATTTCTTGGTTGGCTGTTGAACCAATTAAAAAAATTTTATAATAAACTATACGTCATTCTGATAAAATACAGGACGAAATGTAAATGTTATAGATTCTGCAAGGAATGGAAGTAACACAGAAAAAGTTGAATTTACTTACTTTATTCAACTGTGTACATTTTGCACCTGCTCATGCTCTTTCTGGATTGGAATTCCTTAGATTGCTAATATCAATTGCATACCCATTATTAATTATTGGTACTTCTGTATCTATCTTGCTCTTTAATATTTTGGGCTGTTTGGTGTAGATTTAATAGCTTTTGAATATGCTTAAACGTATTCCTTTTTTTTCACGAAAGAGCGATCATGCTGTTTACCATCAAATTAAAGCAGAACCACATAAAATGTTTTCGGCAGACCGACGAACTTATCTGCATTACAAACATTAAACATGTTTTCTTTGAAGCGTTAATTAACTTACTAGGAATACTATTACCTATGTTGAATACGGAAGAAAATTATTTTTATTTGTTTGCATGCACATATCATAAAGCACTTCAGTCCTATGGGAATATTCCCATATCGCTGTTTGGATACTCTCTACTCATACCAAGTAATGATAATAATATGAATGAAATAGTTTTTGAAAACTGACCCTTCACCATCGTAATGCAAAAGTCAATGAATGTTTTATTAGTTTTATTGAAAACCCAGTCGAATGAATGTATGCGTTAAATTTAACGGATACATTAGCAAATCAAATTCATTCGGAACAAATTGAAAGTTCTATGATAAAATGCAATTTTGAAAGTGACCAAATGGTTGAAAACCACTACACCGATGCAGGGTTTAAATATTAATGATCATTCCCTGATGAACGATGTTTGGCTGTTTTTTTATATACTATATCATTTGGGTATCAGAGTGATTCCCATGTCGATAATGAAAAAGGCATTGGAAACTTTATCATATCAAACCCGCTGTGTAAATATTGATTGCAATTATATAAAGAGTACTTGTTATATTAACGAGGATCCATATATGCACGGGTTCGTGTTTTGCCACGATGGATGTTTTCTAATTATTTACGGTTTTGCATATTAATGAAAATTAAGCACAAAAACTTTGCACCCATAATTCAATACCAGACAGCGTTGTTTCATTTTACTATAGACCTCATCAGATCTACTCGTCTGGGATACATACCTGCTATTATGAAACTTTATAATAGACGAGTTACTAAATCGTAATGGACTATAATGAACATTAACTACATGGCTTTGCACATTATTGAATCATCCAGGACCGGGACAAATATAATAATATAATTGGAGCACACGTGCAATGGACTGCAAATATTATTACATGAAGCAACGAGAAAAAAAGTTTACAAGTAAACCCTTCCAAATCAGTAACTCTCGTAGTAGCATTTGCAAAGACAGCTAAGAGTAGGTTCTCGAACCTACCATGGGTAAACCCATGATGGCATAAGAATATTTGGTTTGATGCATATTAGGAAGGTAAACGATCCGTTTTCGAATTAATAGTACTGGAACAAGCTCTCTATCTTCTTTGATAAGAAACTTTGAAATCGTTTTTTATTGATAAAAAAATTATTGCGATTTCAACCCAGTCTCGACGGTTTGTAATAAAAGTTAATGAAGTTGTTTCGGAATGAAACGAACTCATCGACCTAATGCGTAACATTGGATTCATTTCTTGAATACTTTTTTTGTAAACGATTCGTGAACACAAACCGAAAGAAAACATTTCATTTACTTCTCTATTTTCTTGAGCTAATACATCTACCCAGCCAAGATTGCACACCCTGGGAATCCAAAGGAAAAGTTAGTGTTTTGAGCCAATTTCAAGATTAAATTTCTACCTTCCAGCAACTATAAACAGCCATTACGTTTTATCGTTTAGCTATAGCCATGAAATTCTGTAAGAAGCATTCATAATTTAGATAGTGGATTCTCATAATGATGAAGCAAGCGGCATGTCTGGTCTGAGCCAGGTTCTTGATTTAGATATATTTCATTTAGTGATCGAATGAATTATCATATATTATTCAATTTTAGAATACGCATTTTGTAGCAGTGGAAAAAATATAGCTTATCTATTAACAGTTGTTCATTTCATAGTTCATCAAATATTTGACAATACAACTCAACCCAATATAATTCATCAAATTCAATTGAACTAAAAGTTCTTTGAAAATTCACAAAGATTTTGTGAAATGATTATGAAAGCAAGAAAATATAAATATGCAGGCATGATGAAGTTACGAAGAAATTGGAAAATCCTGTAATCTAAAGAAAATCATTAATATTATAATTTTCATACCAAAAATATATAACTATTTCAAATGACTTCCTCGGCTAAACCAATAGATATTAATAAATAAGACTATTTTGAGACTATTATTTCTTTCAAATGAGTAGGTATTTTGTTACAAAAAAGAATTAACGAATTGTCTATATACTAGACAAAAACGGCATTTCTTCAATTAACGAGAAAATTTTCGAAAACAATTTTTCTTTTCTCTACATTCTCATACAATAACATACATTCATACATATTTCAATCTTACTTTTTTTTCTCTTGGAAAAATAATAATGACATGTTTTCAAGCATAATATGAATCCCTGTAGAATAATTTGCGCTACAGTTTAGTTTCAGGTCATATTTCTATTCAAATCATTTTGTTTTCTGCAGATGCTGCCTTGTATGGCTAGCTAGTATTGCTTTTCCTAGTCCTATTTCTATTCCTATTTCTATTTCTATTCCAAAGTTAATAATTTTGGTAATGTCATTATCACAGAACATCAGAATTGACATCATGAAAGTATTATAATTTTGTCCAATTATCTAGTTCGAATATGTACCTTGTGTGCCCTGGTCTGTAACCGTTCTGTAACAGTTTCTAGTAACACAATCGTTACAGAAAGATATTCAAATTACATGTAATATTGTTTCTGAATATAATTTGATAGTCTCAAAGGCTTGAAAATGTTAAATAAATGCTCCTCTTTTTGAAAACGAACAAGCTCACTATGTGGTGAAGCTAAGTAATTCCAAGTGACTAGGTGGTAACTATGATGCCGCGGAATTTGTATAGAGTTCGATATTTTTTTCACAAAAACATTCCCTACAAACGGCAACCCTTAAAAATCGTAACTTGCCTACGAGGTCTTGTCTTTCAACATGCGATGCCTACCACGAAAGTACTATAACACTTTGGATAAATAACAAGCACGTCATTTCGAACGAATATTCTAGAACATGAACTCAACAAATTTGAAATGCGTTCAATTTCAGTAAACGCCAAATGCCGATCCCTCTAATTTATAGTCGTTGATTCAGTCAACAGACAATGGGGCAACTCCAACTACCGACGGCACATCATCATGTCATGCTGAAATTCAATTCTCGACGAACTGAAATATTTCAGACAGTTTGTAATTGTGTCATTGCGTGACGCTTAATTAGATTTATTGTGTCAGGCAGATGGAAATATTTCATTAACGGTTTGAACACCGACAATGACCACAAGGTATATCGCCTGCTAGCGCTCCATAAAGAGCGATATCGATCGTCGTCGTTTCGATAGCTTGCTATGTTATCTATCCCTTCCTCTATACTATAGATACACCAGGTTAATGTCTTGCGTTTTATCTGATCCGTTTTAATTCGATCATGACTCATTCGCTTGTGTTTTCGTTGTGCCGTTACTGACTGTTGCGAACATGTATGGTGTGTGGGATTAATTAAAAAAGATGATCTGCCAGAAGTTGCGAATATGGAAAAGCGCTTCGTAAAATATTATGTAACGGATAAAATTGTGTAATGGGTGAATGAGTTTGAGAATTAGTTGAAACTCGTAGTTAGCGCGAAGTGAGGTTTTATCTGTCTTGTTATAATTGTTTGGTTATTGATATTTTCTCAGTTTCTGATTTTGTTTCTGATTTTGATTGTATTTACTGGTTCCCATAAAATTGATATACCCTATCTCTCTGAGAAAGGTATGTTTTTCGATATTTTGACGAGACAGTTATGCGATAAAATTAAATCTTTTCTGCTAAATCTTGCCAAGGAAAAATAGGTAATTAATTATATATATTTCTCACAAGAATACAAAAACTAAAGAGCTCCAGTTTTTACACCCTCTATGACGATTTTGACTGGCTTCATCGGATAAACCAATAGAAATTGATACCTGAGAGACATTTAATTCAAATTATTGTACTTTTTTCACAACCTGTAATTGTTTTTTCTTGACAACTGAACACGTGTTTTATTCCAAAATATGAAATGATGAATTGCTGTCTGTACACTAAACAAAAAACGCATTCTGTTGAAAAATCAGTTTTTCCGTTAAGCAGCTGCGCCCCCCTGCGAACAACAACTTTCAAAAGTCGAAACTTGTGCGAGCTAATGACTAACGAGGTCTTATCTTTTAACGTGTGATTCCTTTAATTAACTATAGAAAATTGTCAAAAAACAATTTGTTTTTATTATACAAACATACATTCATTCACATCAAAATTTATGAAGAATATATTCAAATTCAAATTATTCGCTATTTCTTTTTTTTCAGTGATGTGTTTTATTGTATTTGGTTACATTAATTTTTAATTAACGATTTCAGATATGGATGGTATTTTTTTAAATTATCTTTCAAAATATTAGATTTTTGTTATTTTGATCAATTCGTTCACTTAATTTCTGAAACCTTAGATGAATTAGAAATATCTTGAATTATACGTAATATTCTCATATTGGCGATGAAGTTGCATGAGAAACTTGTTCTGAATGTGAAATGCTGCATCTATACACCTGAAATGATTCACGCCATAATAATAATCTACATTAACAAACCAGTTTCCTGTTATAATATTGTTAACTGTAACTTGGTATATTTCGTTTGCAGAATCTAAGCTCATTTTCGTTCTCTACCTCGAACGTTTGTTCTGAATATTTGATATGATTCGACAGTGGGCCAAATTCCTGCAACGTTCGCAAAGCGAACTGCAAATGAGATTGAACATTGTCGAGGGCAGTGATCAAAGACACGGCCTAGGGGTACGGACGGACAGACGGACGTCGGTGGCTTCCTAATCAGTCGCATGGCAAGTAAACTGGTCCTGAGGGACTCCACCGCCGAGGCGTACACACACGTAGGCTAACTCACGTATCCCCAGAGGGTCGAGGCCAAGCAAGGGGGCCAGGCGGTGGGCATCGGTGAACCTATCGTCGTCGTCGGGCATAACGATAAATCTAGAGGTCCTCTCTCGGCTCTGCCACTGTACCGGCCCGGTTAACGACTTTACGCTCTACCATAACGTATATCCGGAACGCAAAATCGCTCAACCGATTAATAAATTGAAGTTACTAATATTTTTCCAAAAGTATACTGGAAGATTCTCTGTGCGAAAGTTAAGATTGACAAGCGTTAGGAGAGGGGTTGAAGTCATGAAACCAATCCAGTATGGAATAATTATACAATAAGCCACTGAATTACGGAACAAATTCATTATTTCTCAAATCATGTACTTTCATTTAAAAAATCCTTAAATAGGTTGATTTTTTATTTTTTAAAGTTACTTTTTCTGCTTCACGTGATGTACTAGAAATCGATTTTTTTCATAAACTTCAATTCAATTCGACCTGTTGGACAAATATCTTGAAACTGCATTATGAATCGCTTTATCTCGACCGATTGAGTTAAAATTACTTGCGAACGGTAATATTGAAAATAGATGACCTACCAAGGATATCCAAATATCTAAAATCGAATCACCTATCTGTAAGGTTCCAGTTTTCTGGAACTTCTACTGATAATCAGTGATTTGATGAAATAGACTTCTTTGGGAAAAGTACATAAAGTGATTTTGGAAGTTTTGTATGTCAAAAGTAAATCATTCTTTTTGTTAAAATGAATAGAAATTATTTTCAAATTCTTCTAAAATGAGTAATGGTACTACAAGACAATTACATGTTCAACTATGTAGAGGCGTTTTCTGGCGCTCATGTATTTTATTCAAAACGTATTCGTCTGTGATTCAAATATATTCATTCTGGCGTTGAGACGATGACGTCACATCAACTATGATTTGAAACGTATTCATGGTGATTCAAAACTAGTGTGAGATTGGTTTTGAAACGGAACTTGACGCTACGTTACGTCAGTTGTCAGTTTGCTGCTTTATTTTAATCGTTAATCAGTCGGTGGCCAGGCGGTTCGACGCGAGTGCTTTGTTTACTCACTCGAATTGACTGCCGTGCTGGTCGGAGATTCAAGCTCTAGTCTGAACGATCGATTTTCACTTGTTATCGTCCAACCAGTGTTAGGAATCACACGTTAAAAGGAAAGACCCCGTTAATCCTTAGCTCGCGCAAGTTTCGACTTCTGAGGGTTATCGTTCGTAGGGGTGCGACAACTGGTTAACGGAAAAACAGATTTTTTTAAACAGATGTTATAGTTCATAAAGTGCTGAAAACATATTTTATCAAATACGTTGTAGGGATGTAAAAAATAATCTGTATGCACGACTCCGATTTTAATTGAAGTTACAAAAAATTGAAGAGTTTGTTTCTATTATTGAATTTGACATCTGACACAAACTGAATCATTCCATTCTGGCGAATCTTATTATTAATGACGTCACTACGAATCGTTTTTGAATACACGCTCGAATACGATTAAACGCCATGAAACACCTCTAATCATTTCCGATTTTTTTACGAAAGGGTCAATACATGCGAACACTGTTTCATAGGGGGTTGTATATGCATCAGTGAACTCGCTGTGAAAAATCAGTTTTGTGACGGATAACAAACCAATAAGTTTTA
This sequence comes from Leptinotarsa defecta, assembly GCA_015342085.1. Lineage (NCBI taxonomy): Eukaryota > Metazoa > Arthropoda > Insecta > Coleoptera > Chrysomelidae > Leptinotarsa > Leptinotarsa defecta. Next base: position 10,516 of record WOGO01006161.1, read on the forward strand.
TAAAAGAAAGCGAAGAGATTTACTGAATAATTTTATTAGTTGATTACAAATTGTGTTACTGAATATCGTCTTCGGTCAATTATAAGTATGCCATTTACTCATAAATCGTTTTTTCCATTTTGCGAAATTCTATTTCGATTACTATCCCTACATAGCTGTGAACTAACCTAAACATTTCTCTGGACGTGTGTTATTATTACCTAAGTGGAGTGATTGCATTCATATACGGCTAACAGCCGAAGCACGATCTTTATGGCGCCATTTCAACAAACAACATTCAAAATAATTTCTGTCGGGAATAATAAGCAATTCGCTACTAAAAATAGGTACAAGGTTTAATGCACGAGCGAACATGACAACACTCGTTGTTAAGGAGGAAGGCACACAAACTGCGAGCCAAACAGTCAGATAATGGTAACGACTACTTTGTTTTAGGTATATGGCATACCCCGAGGTTGTTGTGAATTTACTGTCGTGTGTGTTTTAACCTTCTGTTTTTATCCTTTACTAATTGCGAGATTAACTGGAACCGTTCATAGTTACCGGATTTCATTGCTTGGAACAAGTGAGTGAAGGTTTTTCATTCTACACATATTTTGTCAATGAAAAATTGATATTGAAATATTGGGTTAGAGTATTATTAACAGCTTTCGAAAAAAACTAATAATATTTTTCAGCACACCAAGCCTCAACTTTGTGAGAATCTTATTTCTTGCGATGACTATAGTTTCAGGGCAGGGTTTCAATATGTAAATGGGCATCACTTGGAAAATTATTTTGACACATCGAATAAATTTAAATATAAACAAAGTTTTAATAGGGGTTCACCACAGGGCTGAATGTTAACTCCTGTTTTATTCATTTTGTATGTCAGTGATTTGACAAAATTTCTTCCTAGTATAAAGTCCACAGCCTCTGCCGATTAACATCTCATATAAATAATGAAGCTTTGAAATAATAATATGAAGAATAAAATTGATCTCCCACTTTCACCAGATTTCTTTTTATTTCAATTCTGGTAAAACTAATTGTTCATGATTCGATCCATATTATGTGGCTATTGTTGATGTACAATGAATTGCAAACTTGTTTCCTGATGTAATTCATAATTCATACATATTTTTGGGTATATCAACTCAAACTGGAAAAAGCACTGTAACCCATTAATTATTTATTATTTGTATTATTTGTACATGTTTACATGTTTAGAGCAGAGTGAGGAGAGATTTTGCATTTGCTTGCAAATTTTTTATACCTCAAAAGAGGATATGATTCTCAATATACCGTTTGTAAATATTTTTGAAATGTATATCTTTGAACTGATAAACAAACTTTTTATCAAAACTATATATATATATATATATATATACATATACAGGGTATCCCTGGAGTTTCTCTTTTCCTCTCGGGAATGTATAG
>WOGO01006162.1:0-11933 GCA_015342085.1 Leptinotarsa defecta
TGATATTCAGATGATTGTTAATGACTCTATTTTGAGAAACACCCATGATGCTGTTAAATTCCTAGGCATTCAAATGAATGAGAGACTTTCTTAGAATGAATACTGTGATTAAATAGCTTCAAAATGGAGCTCTTCAACCTATTTTTTCATTAACTTGAGAAATGTTCTCAATATAAACCAACTGATTGCTGTTTATCATGCCCAGGTCAAATTCAGATTGCAGTATGGTATATATCTGTGGGGCAACTCTGCAATGAGCAAAAATGTATTCATCAACTCTGGTTGGAATGTACACTTATGAGATTTTCTGTTTATGTTTTCACTAACAGGAATGGCTTCATCCTCAATAGTGATATTCATGATGAAAACACTGCAAAAGCAATGATACACTTTAGAGTGGCGAAGTATAAGATAAGTCAAAGTGCACCATTACGTATAGGACCTAGAATTCACAACTGTTTACCAAAATAATTGAAGTCATTATGCAGCCTTTCGTTGTTTAAAAAAATGAAATTATTTCTGTTAGAAAGATGTTTTTACAATCTTGACGAGTTTGCTACTGATTTGCTATTGTGTTTTTTCAAGACAGAATACAAGCACTACAGGAAAGGCCTGAAGGCCGTTTCAGAGCGGTGCCTGTGCGAAAGTGGCGATTCACATTGGATTTGAATCGCTGGAGATTAAATCCATTTGGAAAAACCTTCTCAGGAAGTTTATTTCACATAAACTCAGTTTTCCAGACGTATATTTTTCTTGTTCATTCTTGTATATGTTTTTTTAAAAAAATCTGTTTTTCCGTTAATCATCTGTCGCCCCCATACAAACGAAAACTCTCAGAAATTGAAAAGCTTGTGCAAGCTGAGGATTAACGAGGTCTTACCTTTTAACGTGTGATTACTAACACGTGTATTTTGTTATGTCCTTTTATGTTTAATGTCAATTTCCTATACATTTTTTGTGATTTAAAGGAAATAAATAATTTGAATTTTAATTTGACTTCTATCATATTTTCATGAAGATGAATCTGTTTTTAAAAAAATCTGTTTTTCCGTTAATCAGCTTTTGGCACAATGTAAAATTTTGTCTGTATAATTGAATCATTTTCCCAATCATTCATAATCACCTTTATTTGGACCATGCTTGCAATTATCAATATACATGCTTGGCATGCTTGAAATCAGAAACCGTGAGAGATACAGAGTCGATTAAATTAGGAAAAATTCCCACATTTTGGAGCTCATTTACATAACTTTTCAACAATAGATCCAGAGATATTCGAAAAGAACCAGAGATCATTAATTTTTTTTCATTTTATTTTTTGGCGTCTCTCAAGAAAGTATTTAAAACGAAAAACACTTCCTATTGTCACTTTTCAAGCTGCATGAGAAAGCGTTTACAGATTTTTAATCCAATGTTTTGTCTTTGAGAAAAAATTATCAACTGTACTAATATGAACAAGAAAAGTGAATCACCCATCATAAGTTCATACATGATCGTGATGTTCCTGAGTTTTAAATTGTCACTTGCAACAGGCAATAAAATGAACAACTTTTTCCTATTTTAACAACTTTCTATCTCTTATGATTTTCTCAAGCTGGCTCTCCATATATTGGACGCCCTGTATATTTTCTCAAACTGTACGATAAAATATCAGTGAAGTTCAATAACAGAAAACAATCTATTGCCTTATATAGTTTCAAATGTATTGTCAACTTATGAATTCATAAGTGAGTTTAATCAACTACAGTCCTTTTTATACTTTCGTAGTTTTCTTCACAGAGGTTCATTCCATCACTTAACGACATAGCACTCTGTACACATTAACATCACAACATGACGCCTTAAAGACCATTATCAAGATGAGTTTCGTTTTTTTCACAAATGAAAGAATATAAAAGCTACTAGAGCGTTCTTCAAGGATTTTTGCTCTCTGGTTACAATGGAATGAACAAAACAATAAATATGTTGTTTGATTTATTTTTAGGTCAACGAATTGCTAAGAAAAAAACCCACGTGAAAAAGAGAACTCTTAGTCCTGTTTTCAATGAGAGTTTCGTATTTGATATTCCACAAGGAGGTGAAGGATTGGATGCTGTCAGTCTAGAATTTCTACTGTTAGACTGGGATCGTGTCACCAAAAACGAGGTGAGTCGAAGTTTCATTTTTTTTTCAAACGACAGACTGATAGCTTATATTCAACCACTAACCAAGTATCAGAATTGACAGACAGATAAATAAATGGATGCTCCTCATACTGACATTTTTTTTGAATATCTCGTTGATGAAGCAACTCTCTCATGTTGATTGTTGTTCTTGTTGAAAAATTTATATATTATTCTGGAAGTAATACAAATGTAATATTTATTCACAAGAACCATTTGATTTCGATCTACCTACCCCTTGATTTCAGTAGTTTCTGTCTATGCAGGTCTCACTGAAATTTATTTTCTCTGTAAGCAGCGTTTTGAATTTGGAAGGACTTTTTCTTATCTAACTTGTTTATCTCGTGAGATGCATAATAAGAGAAAAATTTGGCTTCGGGACAATTCTTGCACAATGCCACCCTCCCATAGAGAAATTACTTTTTCGAAAATCTTGGGATTGTCCACAATCAAGATGACGACACCATCAAATATGATTTGCTCTCTGCGAAAATGCCTGCTGATCTAGAATCTCAAAACTAGGAATGACAATTAGCTTCCAGCTGAAATTTTTCCCTGTCGGTGTTGAATATTGCAGGACAATAAGATGTTGCATGCAGCAGACCCTGGAAATTATCAGAAGATTAGTCCACACAAATCAACTATAGAAGCATTCATCAAAAGGACCAAACAGAAACTAGGACCTTTACAACTGCTAGACCCCTCAGATCAGTACTGAATAAACTCTTGTATCTATCCTCTCCACGGGAGCGAAACTTGTTCAATTCAGATCAGAAAAATCACTGAGCTTTGAGATATCAGGCAAAATTTGAATTTCGCAATATGCAGAGGAAATAACATCAAACATATCCGTAGACTATGCCACACCACAGAACACTTTCTACTCAAATTTCTGAGTAAAATATGATGAAAATTCATCACGGGAGCTTGCTTGATGATATAATATGGTATACATACTGGTTGAAAACAGAATAGATAGATAGATGATAGATATTTATTCTTGAAAAATGTTGACATTATTCATATATTTTTTGAAGATTTTGAATAAATATACAACAAAAATATTTAAGTGATTACATTATTTTATAGATCATCTTATAGAGCGTTGAGCTAGTCTGCAAATATAGTTGTTTTCTTTTCCTCTTTTTTTTCTATTCTACTCCTATTTTCCTATTTTATTCAACATTTCTAAAGTATCAAAATGGTATTAGAATTTGAATAATTTAATAATAATTTTTCAAAAGATGCATATCCAACTTTTTCTTCAGTTCCTGCGGGATAGTGTTATATACCTTCTGACCCACGTAAAAGAAGTCCCGTTGACCTGAATCTTTTTGAAAAACAAGTCCCTTCTCAATCGAAGAGAGTCACCAAACCTCCGGAACTTACAATAAAAAGATAATAATTTCATTCAAGAACCGAGCTCTTAATAAATACAAGAAATCATTAGCGATAGCTGGTTGCATTAGTTATAAAGAACTCAGAAATTGTACATGTAGTGCGATACGACGTGAAAAAAACATATCTTGATTTCGTTTTACGAAACAAAAATTTCAAATCAACTTGGAATACTTAAGGATTCTTGATATCTTGAGGAATAATGAAAATACATGTATCCCTGGGGAATTGAATGACGTAGTGGAATTGATACTGAAAGATCAGATTGATAAATATGTCAATGAAAATGATATAATATGATCTGTTCAATCAGGATTCAGATCACAGCATAGTACCACCACGGCTCTTTTGTCAATTACTGACAATCTTTTTGAAGCTCTAGATGATGAGAATGTGACCTGTTTAGTAATTCTGGATTACATCCTGCACTGACATCTGTCGGATATAATGCAACGCCCTTCGTGGTATCATCCATGAGAGTAGTTGCTTTCTGATAGATGTCAGTCCATTAACCTATCATTCGGAATATGCTCCGCAAATAATATTATTTTGAAATATTCCTAATATATCATAGAAACAGTACAGTATTCTATTCGCGAGAAATTATTCGTGAAAATGGAGTTTTTTGTTGAAAAACTGTCAAATTTCTTACTTATTTCTTAAACATTTTGATTTCAGGTTATAGGAAGGTTGGATTTGGGTGGTACCAAATGTACGGGTTCAGCTCTTCACCACTGGAATGAAGTTTGCAATTCCCCAAGGCGACAAATAGCAGAGTGGCACAAATTACGAGAATAAAACCACTAGATTAAGAGCGTATCTATATCTTACAATTCTTTCACAAAGTCAATTCAGTTGTTCAACCTGAAAGTCTGAAACTGGATATATCACTATCAAACTGATATTGGATGAAACAAAAGTTTCAGTTATTTTCAATCATCGAATGACAGTTTTCAATTCATTTCAAAAGATATTTACTGCGCAGAACATTAAGATAATAGCAAAATAACACACACACATAGCTGGAAAGAGAAATTCGTTTTTGAAAAAGAATATTAACACATACCTGAAGTAAAATTTCAATCAAGTACACGTTAAAGATGGAGATATAAAAACTAACTTCTGAAATGAATGAATGTTATTGTTATTTTAGAAATTGATGATTCTTTATTTTATTTCCTGGAGATGATGAGCACTCTGATAGTGAAATGAATACATTTATTCTGTGGAACTCATCTTGAATAATTGAAAAAAAAAATCAGTTTGCAGGAACTATTGAGGGAAGATTAAACTCTTTATACATATGTTTTTCCCAAAATCATCAATGTAGCAGAAGTTTCAGAAAAACTCTCGTAGAAATCAAAGGCAAAAGTTCTAGTTTGATGTGTCTTAAACATTCAGAAGAATGTAAAATGCATTTTCATAAAGTGTTTTGATTAAAGAAACCAAAACAAAGATTTTCTAGAAGTCTACTATATAGTAAAATATCTTCACCCGATGGAAATATGTTTATCTAACAACATGAGTTTTTTATAATAAAATAGATTTTACCCGAAGGAACATTCAAAATGGAAAAACAATTTGTTGAAAAACTGTTGACAGTTGATAAATCACACATACAACTCATAATGAATCAATAGAACTTGTGAAAACATTTTTTGGAAGAATTTTGTAAATTTTTTAAACACTCTTCCTCAAAAATATCACGCGATACTTCTGATCTGTTTCCTCTACTAATCTGATGCGAATTGTTCAAGCATATTGTTAGTCTATATAGTTTCTCCAACTAGTGAAGTTATCACGTCGACTCATTATTTATAAATTGATAGATATTCTCCGTACTCTATGATACGGATGGTGGTGAGACTCATTATTGAAACAACCTGAAGGGGCAGCAAATCTGAAAGTCAACTTTCATCGACCCCAACTGACCTTGTTTTCACGGAAAGTGGAACACCCACGTGTTTTGTATATGTCACAGAAAATTGATTTCCAGAGAGTCACTGAATGCATCGACACTTCAACTTTACGCACACAGTTATAAAGGAATATGAAAAAGTAGATTCGAGTGGTTATGCAATTGAAGGGAATAGGGAATTTAGCAATCTGCAATCTTCAACTCGCCAAAAAATGAACATGATCCGGGGGAATCAGAAAATATGAAATCTTTAAGAAAGGGTCATACACTCCTTCAGTATTCTCATTGGAATATCTGTTGTTGAATATATTTTCATCCACGTCGTATTCTTTTTTTCTTCTTTTTTCTTCTTTCTCCAGAAGAAAATACACATAAATGGAATGAATGTCTCGAGAAATTGTTAATTCCCTTATAAATATTCAATATTTTTATAGAAATCATTCACATCTGGTACACAAAATGGTACTTCTTATCAAGAAACTTTGCACTTTTCTTGACTTTTTTGTTTTGTGCGATGGACCCCGCTTGTTATATTACCCCCCTACAGAGGAGATGGATGTCGAGCTTACGACTCCAATTGACCTCCCTGTAAATTTAGATCAGGAGCGAGTCTACAGAGGAGATGGATGTCGAGCTTACGACTCCAACTCCCTGTGAATTTAGATCAGGAGCGAGAGCTTCTCAACTGTGCAACTCCAGATCCAATAACTGAACCTAAAAAAAAAGGTATGATGGTGCAGCCAGGAAACGACTGAGTCGTCTCCTCAAGAGCGGGGTACTTTATGAAACCGCCTTGCACAAAATTCTCGAGCGGCGTACGCAGAATTTGTGGAGAAACAAACCCCACATGAATAGGTTAGCAAACGTTTGCGCTCAAGTGATGATTCACCAAGATCAGAGGCGAAAAAGCGCTGCACGGTTGAATCTCAGGCATCGTTAGGTGTAGCTGACGTGCAAAAACCCTCATATGGGGAGGTTGAGGCGGATATCAAAGTGGGAATCTTACACCTTGACTATCCGACTACCTCATTAATGATGAAGCAGAAGAGCATATACTTTGTGCCTGTCCCGCTGGGGAACAAGTCACGTTTTTAGAGTTCGGCAGAGCCGTATACAGCCGAATTGAGGGCATTTTCAATTCAGCTCTTTTGAGATGACGCATTGCTTTAGATGTTTCATATATTTTTGTAATCTAAAAATGACGTTGCCAGAGTTGAAACTAACAGATTGCCATTAACATTGAAATAGGATTTTTCCTAAAAAAATTCGGATGGTATCGATTAATGAATGAACATATTTCCATTAACGTGTTCATGCATATATCATTATTCAAAAAATGTGCTTCAATTTAATTCGGTAGAAATAACATACATATACTTTTCCAGTACATTTTTGATAACAGAGTTGATCTAATGAAAGATCCGGTTTAACATTTCAATTCTGAAATGGGTTTCGATTAGCATTTCGATTCTGAAAATTCTGTGGAGACTTTGATGGTGAAATCTGTTTTTATTTCTTTGAAATATTTTAATTTTGGAAACGTCATATGTTATCCACGTTATAATTCCAACCAGATGAGGCTTGAAAGACTTTAAGATATATTTCTTCACGTACATTCACGATAGAATAACTGAAGCTTATCATTATATAGGAACAAGTGGAATTCGTTCTGGATATGGTTTCTTCTTCTAGAAAAATGAAACATTATATTTGACTCATCATTTTTCACCAAATTTTAATGAATACTCCCATTTTAGTGTACCTCACATACCTCAACGACCAATCAGAAGTGGTTACTTGCTAGTACAAGTCAGAATGCAAGTTCCTAGAATATGTGATTTTTTTCAAGGAATACTCAGCCTTAATGTTTTCCCTATATGTTCTTATGCTTTCGAAGAAACTTCCACAAATTATTTTCGATCATCAAATTAGTAACTTATAATCATTGTAACGTGACCATTCATTTGGGTATTAATGTTAAACACCCAGTGATTTTTCTGTTGATGAAATTCATTAGTGGAAACTTGATTGATTTTTTACTGATTTTTATCAAATAATGAAATTAAAAGAATATATGAATAAATTAATAAGTCGATCACAGGTCAGTGTAACATATTTTCTTTCCCGTAATGTGCTGTGGATTTTCAATCTATCTCGTTTCTGAGTCAAACTGATTACATATTCTTCAAGATCGCCGAAAATATTGACACCGTAATCATAAGTCGATTTTCAAAGGAAAACAATTTTGAATTGACTTTCCAGTGTACTCTTATAGAAGCATTACCAAGGCCTTTTAGATGAATGTCGGGATGCATTTATACTAATTAATTTGGTCCATGAGTTTTTCTAAAGCGCCCTTGCAGTAGTTAGGCATAACCCTAATCGTTTCGATGTGAACACTCCTGAATGTACCATACTGAGTATATAGTTAGGGCGTAGCATAACTCAAGCATATTTTAAATTAACACAAAAATAGGCTATGAATGTAAATAAAGTTATCACCCCTTCATTTGGTATTTTGTCCTTTCGTTAAGAATGTTTATATATTCAGAAGTATTTCGAAGAGCTTTAATGTACCGCGGCATCAAACAAATGCTGGTGTTAGAAAGTGATTATTTTATCTAAAATTTGACCCAGAAGAGTATCTGTTTATGATTCAATAATTTTAATATTTTCGTAAAATAGCCTCTCCCCACTGCGACCTAGATTAAATACATTTTTTTTACCATTTCTTGTACTCTTACCTCTCTACACCCTAAGGCAGATATTTTAGAAATAAATTATGAAAATGATATTTTCTGAATGAAATTTCATGAATCCACGGTTCAACTCCAAACACTACAATATTTTTTCATTTCTAGAGAATAATTGTAGAAGTAAGTTTATTACTGAATTATTCCTTTACTTTTGTTTATTATTGAGTTTCACCGATTGTGAATTTAGGAATTCCCGTATCAGTAAGAAATAACCTAGTAAGTTGATGCTAAATCGTATTATTCTTCTGAAAAAATATTGTAGTTTTTGATGGACTGGAGGAATTTATTTTTACCCATATTTTTGTTTTGAGGAATGATATTGAAAATTAGATGGTGCAATGGGATCATGAAATTTGAAGATCGCCTATTAGGTTATGAATGTCAATTTTGTTCATTTCCTAATAGCATGAAATCAAAATTGTAAAAAGTAAGATTGTATTTATGTTTAGTAGTATTAGCTACGTGAAAAGGGAAAATATATGGAAATTGTCTCACCAAAGGTTGCGTTAATTTCGTTTACTCTCTGGAACGGAAAACTGTTTTCAAAATTATGAATGTCGACCTGATTCCTTCAGATAAACATTTGAATGATGGACTGCTAAGCATAAATTAAGCATATGGAAACAAATATTAATTTCTGAACTGAAATTATTTCTGAGTTAGCAACTTACTAATTGTGATTACAATTGATTTTGAGGACAATTTTAGAAAAGTGAATGACATATTTGTGAAGAAAGTCACCCTGTTATTGCCCTGGAGACTGAATTATAAATATGTACATTATTGATTGGATATGGATCAAGTCCAAGTTTACCAAATTCCAATACGTTTTTTCTTGATGTTTCCGTGTTTCTCACAGTCTGAAAAATAAATGAAACTACATCCATGGAGAATATTCTGAAATTTGATGAAGGAACAACTGAAATGTTCATCCCGAGAAGTTACTAATCAATATAAACCTCTGAAAAGTCTAATTCGTAACTTGTGTTTTATAAATGTCACCCATAACAATAAGATATAATATGGAAAAACTATTCAGACGTATAAAGATTGAAAATGCGCAGATGCCATATTCGATAGTCTGGAATATACACAGACTCATACAGAATGCTGTCCGAACATTCATATTTCCGTCTTCAATATCTCGTCTTACCAAATAACCAGGTACGATTCATTATCAGAGAGTTGGTCAACATACACTCCGTATCTTTTAAAAAAATATATGCGGATTCTTTATGCTTTCTGTATTCTTCTTGCGATAATTTTGTTTCTTTTCTTTACAAGTGTACTTTGGCCAACTACGTGGAAATGTATCATACATTATTGAAGAAGGCAATATGACCATAAATTGATTTCCGATATCCTGTGAAATTGACATTTGAACATTATCCTTCTTTTGACATATATAGGAAAACTATAAGTTTTCAATCGCGAAGAGTTTTGAGTTTTGAAAACTTGAACGTGAAGAAAGTACATATTTATTCTTCATCGGTTTGTCTCATTCCAGTATATATACGATTATGAATATGAAAAATTAGTGACTAATCGAACCCTTGAAAGATTTGCATTACCCAGTAACTTGACCGATATAGATTTATTAATTTCTCAGATTGTGGAAGGAAGAAAGAAATACTCACTTTGTTGATTTTTTAGCTTTATCCAAGCAACATACGCAACTCAAGGGAGTATCAATTGAAATATAAAGTCCCTGCAGCTTACTTTGTTATCGAGTTTCATTTGTTGAGAATAATATCAATGTCTATGAGAAAAACACTTTTTTAATACATTCGTGTCTTTTATTTCTTCACCTTGATACCTCTGCGATTATAGAGAGAAGCTGATATTTATATGATTATCATCAAAATTATTTCATTTTAAATAGAACGAAATTCCTGTCGTATTTGAATTTTATCAGTTGTATAATATTCCTTACTGAATGTTATTGTAACGAAAAAGATATGTCTCTTCCATTTACATGAATAAAGTCGTGAATCTTTTACACATGCTGGGATACAGATGCTGAAAAGGGCGTAAAAGATCATCATTTTCTGTATTGATTCTTGCTACTCGCATCTTCGCTGGAATACACTTCCAGAATTTTCTCCATTCTCCAATTGGATAGTTTTCAATTTTTATCTCCAATTAAACCGTCAACTCCAATTTTCAACTAAGGTGGCTTTTATTGACCAGTTTTATTGACTATACACTACTGTCTCACAGTCTTCATATTTCACTGAAGCCAGCTCTGATTTCTTTCGATTTGAATATAAATCGAAATCAAATTGAGTCCTCCGTACTAGGCAGTTGATGTAGCATTGAAAATCTGTTCAATTCTCTGAGCTATGTATGAATGTTTAGATAAAAGAAACACTTTCTCGTCGAGCTGATGATCTTCGGAGGGCTGGTTAGAGTGATTCCGTTGAAAGCAAAGTTACCAACTACAAATGAACTGCTCTGTGAAATACATATGCTTACAGAACTATTTATAGGTACTTTTGGTTCATCTTTGAGGAACAATGGGCCAGCCCAATCTATCCGTATCAGAAGCTGATCTGCATGACATCCTGTGTAATGAATATATTATTTTTTCGTAGCAAAATCAGTATTCGGAATTTTCAAGGAAACCAGTCTTGTTTTCAGTCGCCATAATTGTTTTCATCTCTGAATAGTTGTAAGTTGAAAGATTTCATGCCATTTCCAAAAATTCATCACACCTAACATTGACAGATTCTCTTCCATTGTGTCTCCTATATTTGAAGTTCAATCTCAGTATCCATGCATTCATTCTTACAGCTTTGAAATCACTGAAAAAATATTGAAAATTCATAGTTGACACTGTTGAACTGTCTGTTCCTTAACCTTTTTTATATTGGCTTCTTCAGGACATATTATTTGGTTGTGTGTAGAGTCCTTCAGTGTTGAATATTACCGGAGTTTTTTCCCAATACCAAACCGTTATTTTACTACCTCGACACCTGTTTCATCCGACACCTGATCATCTTCAGGGGAAATATCAAACTGATCTAATATTTGAATATATATTCCATTCCATTCCATTTTTTTTTCTGTCAGACCTTGAATATTTCGCTTCTGCCCTTGTCACTTCTCTTTTTTTCATTATGTGCCATATTGTCTGATCTCATGTTTTCCTTGGTCTATCCTTTTTCTTATTTTTCTGGATGCTCGCTTCCCAAACTTCTCTAGTTAGTCTTGTCTTTTTCATTCGTTACAAGTGTCCCCACCAGTTAAGTTGTCTTTCTTTTACAAATTCTGGTATTGGTATTGTACTTCGAGTTCTTTTCTTATGCCCACATTTCTTATTCTATCGATCTTCGTAATTTCTTTCACTCTTTTAAAGTATTTCATTTCAAGACCTTGGATTCTACTCTTTTGCTGTTCTGTGTGTATCCATGATTCACAGTCGTATATAAACGCTAGTCAGTACATGGATTTCAATACGTTTAGTTTAGTTTTGCTTGTAATATCTCTTTTCTGTAAATAAATGTTTTATTCACGACGTAATAAAGTTTCAATGTTTCCTCAATCCTGTTGTGGATGTCTGCATCTTGTGTTCACTTCTCATCTTGTGTAACTCCAAGATATTTGCACGACGTTACAATACTTCATTTCATATATCCAATTTTTTTTGTAATTTTTCTTCGATATCTGCTATGATCACTATATCGTCTGCAAATGCTC
>WOGO01006163.1:0-11931 GCA_015342085.1 Leptinotarsa defecta
ATACATGCGCAGTTGGCCAGTCCATAACACCAGCTTCAAACCATCCGAAATTTCTTGCTAGAACAAACCTATTATTAGACGCATTTTCTGCTTATCTTATAGAACATCATGCAGAGACACTTTTAAAAGTGAAAAAATTCTTGCGGTTCCCTCTATTTATATATCAAAACTGTTGACTCACATTTTCAAGAATCTAAACAACTTTAGAAGGTATTGCGATATTCACATGTATGACACCAGAAACAAAAGAAATATTTTATTGAAGAAAATTTGTCACTCCATGCAAAAAAAGCTCCAGTGGATACTGGAATACGTCTATTAAAAATTCTGCCCCTCGAATTGAGTTTTCATACAAATTTGTTTTTTATTACTATTATCTGATCAAATCCTGAATTACTGCAACATCAATTTGTTCTTGTTCTTTATAGAGGCTGATTGCAATTCCTATTTGAGGATCCTCCCGATACCACTGCCATTTTCTAACCCCTCACTCATTAAGGTCATATTTTTGAGTGCTACAATTAAATAATCGAGTTAAATACGAACTTGGGAGAGTCGTCAATTTGATAAGTTGTGAGATTGATCAGGACGCCAAGTTCCACAGGTGATTGCCTATAAAATCAACGAGGATTCATAGCCTGAACACATCAGAAATTTCAAGAACGATGTCGATTTGAATGGATTAACTAAATAACCATCTGCTGTCTCAGACGTCGAGTTCGTCTGACCTTGAATACTTTTCCAATTACCAAGTTTGTTGAGTAATTTAGATTTAAAATACTTCCACCCTACCATCTGTCGTTATATAAGATTTATATGAGTGCTTTAAATTATGCTAGAACACCAAAAATAATCATGCATTACAAAATCTCAATGAGAAATTTAATTAATCAATTCCCACAAAAAATATACTGATTATTTAAAAAAAATTTGAAATCTACGTTTCTGATTTTTTAAACAGGAACCTATATTTCTATCACGAAAATGAAAAAAGGGGAAAAATCACAACTAGATATGACCTTGGAGCCGAGAAATTGATACCTGAAGATTATGTTATTTGAAGGTCAAGCTCAGTTTTTAAACGGAAACCCATATTTTTTGTCTCAGAAGCACAAAAAGCCGAATACTTCAGGATATCTATGAAGGTCTTTTGATGAAGGTAAACACTGTAATCACTGCAATATTTTCCTGTTCCCAAGATTGAAAAAACCCATGAAAGAACGGCGTTTTGTGACGATTGAGGAGATAAAAACTGAATCGCTGAGGGAGCTCCAGGACATACCATAAAGTGCAGATCATAACTGCTCCAACGATTGGAAAAAAAAATGATGTCCCAAGTATATTATATCTCACAGTGTCTACTTTGGAGGGAAAAAAATAATGTTTTCAACTACTGTGCTTCTGCATCGTTGATGATGCAACACCTCTGTGTTGTACAAAGAATGTTCTCCAAATTCCAAATGGAAACATTTGATTTTTTTTTTGCCGGTAGTTATCTATTTGAAACAACGATAAAAATAAAATAAAAACAACAATAATAATTGATATTAAATTGAATTAGCTTCAAATTAAATTTATCATCAAACTTTTTAGACACATTAAAAGTTAAGGTAAAAATTTCGGGGATGATCAAGCACTTTGTTAGTCGTTAACTCGAACAAGTTTCAACTTTTGAGGCTTGCTGTTCATAAATGGGTCACACTTGGTCAATGGAAAACTTTTTTAAGCACCTATTTCTCACTGATTATTTCACAAATCTGCAACCCGTTTTGAAGAAGATAACACAAGGTAAAGTAATTCTTTGATGTTTATTGCATGACCTTTTATGGTTTGACTGATTCAATGTCAATTTAAAATAAATTTCTGTGTAATAAACGTTATTTTGCTACTCTATGAAAACCGATATTTCAAAATTAAATTGTTACATGAAAATTAATTACAATATTTTTTGTGCTAAAACAAACTTTTGATATGGTATTGTTCCACAAAGACAAGACATGTAAATTCATTATTGTGTTAAGCTTGCTTGTTCCCTCACAATCATTCTGTTCTTTTCTGAGCAGTGATAAATGCCACCTGTGAAAGGTTTCTATTTATTAATAGCTTAAAAACGGTAAGAGATGGAATTTATATTTTCACATCGGTAAGTACTTTTATCCCTATGGTACTTACTTGACTTATAAGCTGTATTTTCATATATTTCAATAGAGGAGTGAAAATTGCAACCAGTGAAAAATGTTTTATTTTCATTGATAGCCCAAAAAATCGTAAGGGATGGAATTTATATTTTAACAACCTCTGTAAGTACGTTTATCCCTATGGTACATAACTTATCAAAATATAATCATTGTTTATGTTTTATAGGTATCATTAGGCAAAAAAGTTAATTTTGATCAACTTGGGTCCTATTACCACCCATTACACTTTTTGAAACTCTTTCTATTTCAAGTGATTGGTTAATACAAATACATTATCCAATACAACAGAGAGAACGGGACATGTGATTTCATTTTAAATATTTTTGGTTCAAGTATCTAGTGAAATATTTGAAAAATTATGTCTAATAGGTAGTATGAAACAGTCAAAAATTTCATTTCAAATTTTGAAAGTAAGCTATACACTTGAATATGTTATTGAAAATATATTTATTATATTCTACAGAGGTATATTTTATATGTGAAGTAGCAAGGTTGAGTATTTTTTGGGTGTATTTTAGCTGTGAAAGTACTTAATTTATTGTGAACTGTGTATTTGTGTAGATATTTCAAAAAATAATTTTGACTACTCCAATGAACTTTATTATATACTTTGTGTATTCTACTATATTCTACTAAATAGCAATCAATTCAATAATGTTATTTTTCACTAAATATTAAATGTTACTGTTTTTCACATGGCATTTTCCTGTAGAATAGATAACTATCAAGAAAAGAAGCAAATATTATACAACTCCAACTTGAATAAGGATTTTCCCAGTTTAAGAAATAGGCCTGACGTGTTTATTACCAAGAGAAATTTATCAAACAAGATAATGAATACAGAATGATTCATGTTATTCATTCCTGGAGGTTATCATCAAGAAATGGAAGTTAGCAATTTTCAAACATTTATTTGAATTATTGAATAAAAATGTCACTCACAGTCACAACAGCATCCTTGGCAATTGATTTTCTAGACCTTATTATCATTCCAACCATTCGCTTCGACGATTTTGCCTTCATTTTTTCACCTTCCTCAATTTCAATGTCCATCGAAAACAATTTTAAAAACACTTCCAATATATCATTCTTCAATTTATTATTATCGAACCACCAGCAAATAAAAACGTCCCCCTAATTGCAGCCATAACCTTTAACACTGCTTGTTCCATGTCAGGTATCAGAACTGCCACAAACAGAAATTTACGTTCCGTACATTAGTTAGTTCTTGGTGTACTTTAGTGTTAACAAGGGTAATCTACAGATTGAATAGTGAGGACGCATGTTTTTTCGTCACAATAAATGTCAATGTCAAATACATTTCTCCAGTCGCTTTTCTGTTTGAAATATTCAAATTTGAAAACAGTTCACAATTTAACCCGATTTGACGTTGAGTTGAGGCGCACTTATTGAAGTTGAAATAATTAAACTATATTGTGAATTGAATAAATCGCAGAACATCTTTTAATTTCATTGGCTTCAGATATGGATTTCTGGAATATTTTTTAAAAATGTCGTATATGGAAACTATCGAAAGTTTTCATAAAAGTTGAATGTGGTTAGGTTTTGTAAAATTTTAAAAAATCGTAGAATATAGTAAGACTACCACAACCTCATCAGGAATGAGATGTGGACATATGATCATAGCAAATATAATAAACGGCAATAATAACGAACAGTATAAATTCAACGTATAGTCATTTGATATTTCAGAACATATACCTCTTACAGAAAGTCTGGCTATAACTCTAAGGTAGACATGCTGAACTATTTTTTCTGTAATTTTTCAAGAGTCGCATAGGAATCGTCTTCATTCGTGTTCTTTATCATAAACAAAACATGAAACAACTTTTGAGTTGTAATTTTTTTATTATTGAAAGAAAATAACAGTTACCAACAAACTACGCATGATAACATACTGGACAAGTATGAACGCCAAAGGTTATGATTATTTTGCGATTCGCAATCAAAATGTGAATATTCGGATAAGCATAAACGAACCTTCGGAATAGCTTTCTGCAAAGATCAGCGTTACTAGTGTTGTTTTATCTATATTAAGAAATTATCAATAAAAACACAAACGATTTCAGTATTGTTGAAATAGCATCCAATCAGGTTTAATGATTCGAATGTCAAACTTTGAAAAAACCTCAATTGTTGCTTTATGGAACAGTAGTCACGAACATTCAAATATTCCTAGTTACATCTATCTAATCTAATATTAATTCACATCAATATATCAGCTCTTCACAATAAATAGTAAATCAGAAGTAATTAGTTATCAACCGAGGGCAACCTATAACATTAGCAACCATTTCTGTTAGGGCAGATAAAAAATCAGCTCTGACTAGGCCGCAGTACTTGTTACATAACTGCTTGATACCTACCGTCCTAGTATCGTTGGTCTTAAGCCTGTCTTCTTCAAAAGATTTTTCAACTCCTCGTCGCATAATTCTAATAGATTCATTTTATCCATATGTAGATAAGAAAAGAACCATGAGTTACAACTTCGTTCAGTTTAGGTCAATTTTTAAACCTTATATATATTTTAACTATCTCAACCGAATATTTCGGTCCAAATAATTTTGGTTAGAAAAAGAATACTTTTTTTTTCCTGACTCTTGCTTATCTTTCAAGGTGCATTAGCCCTCTGACATCAATGTTTTTTTTTTGTTGCAGAACGTAATTCATTTTTCTAATATGAACACTTATAAAATAATAAACTCTGGCTAATTTTGTTGTAGCGTGTGGCTTTTTTACAGAATACTGTTTCGTGCTCAGACAGAGTAATTAGTTTAAGAATATTCTGTTAGAGTGCTCTATCCAAGTCGTTTTGACGTTTCAAAAATTCGCATAGCCAAATATGGGATTTCTTGAAATTGAAGTGAATTGGATATGAACTGTCTCTTAAAAATATCTTTTTTTTTCGAATCATAGTAAAATTTAAATGTAACTTCATTCAAACACGTACGTTAGATAGCCTTCACTAAAAGAAACTAAGGTCTGTATAATCTTTGCCAACAAAAACATGCAACTTTTAGGTTATGTGTGAAAAAATATATTTATGAACATATTTTGAACTTATTCTAATTATATATATTTTTTTATCTTACAGATGTCTTTCCGAGTTGTACGTAGTTCTAAGTTCCGTCATGTCTATGGCCAAGCCTTGAAAAGAGAGCAGTGTTATGACAATATCCGTGTATCGAAAAGCTCTTGGGATTCAACTTTCTGTGCTGTGAACCCTAAGTTCCTGGCTATTATAGTTGAGAGTGCTGGAGGAGGTGCGTTCATAGTTTTACCACATAATAAGGTAAGTGTTTTAATATTGGTAGGAAAACTCTAAGAGACTAGTGAGAAAAACGCTTGGTTATCTGATAATCCTCCGTTTTTTGGCTGCTGCTGCTTGGGGCTTATTGCCTCCTCCCTCCATATTTTTTATGAAACCTATTCCAACAATCATGTTTAGTGTACTACATTGTACAGATTCCTTGTATAGACATGATGAAATATGATGAGCTGTGTATATCCTTTTGTTGAATTGTCATAGGCAAAGTTTCTGTTATAAAACCTAATTGATTCAATTGTCCTCTCAGTGGAAAGTGTTTAATGTGTATCCGATAATTATTCTGAACCAATCTTTGCTTTGTTGAGCAGACCCCATTATAACCTCCCTAACTGCAGTATTGATAATATTTTGTAAGTAAAATATTGGTTTGTAATTAATGTTCCATCATTATTATAGTTGATACAGCATTTTTTATTGAAGGGTCGTTCAGTCAAATCTAATTTTGAGCTCTTTTTAATTTGCTTTTTGTTATGTTATTCATCGGGATATCCTTCGAATAAAATATTATTTTAAAATATTCCTGATACGTCATAGAAAAAGTATAGTATTCTTACAGCAAAGAATGACCTTTCATTCATATTGACAAACTACATTCTCGTAAGTAATGTCTTAAATATCGTTACTTTGGGATAAATTGGTGATGTGTTTATATTAAAATGATCCTCGCAAACAAGAAGAAGTCCATTCAAAGCACTCAAACTTTTTTTTAGCATTTAATTCAACCTAAAATACACAGATTGTTGAATAGGGACACCTCTATTACTAAGAATGACAGTTTTGCCATTCAAGGGCGTATCTTATTCATCACTTATTCAGAAATGTCCTAAACTTATGGCGATTTCCTGCCAGTCCTGTATTTAGTATATCTGATGACGTCACGCCCCCTTTTGAGCCGCTTCTTTGAAGATATTTTCTGAAGCATCAGTTTTTTTACAGTATTCTTCAAAACACGTTTTTGGAATTGAAAAATATGAAAATGAGACTATTGTATCATAAGAAAACTTTCATCATTTGACTCATTCAAAACCAAATACAAATCTGATTCATTTTGTAATGTTTTTTCATTTAGAACGAAAGAGGCGCCACACCTTTTTTTGACACAACTATATATGTTACTTTTTGTCTTTTTATATAAACAATAAATGTATTCATAACAGTTGAAATCCAATGTTATATAAAGTTATAGAACTTTTACCATAAGATGTAATGGCACCTCTGGAGAAGGTATCGACATTAATTGATACAAAATTAACAGTCTTGGGAAGATGTTAGTTAATGTGCGAAGCAGGGCGCTAGTTGAATATTCATCTTTCGTCTTATTTATTGTAGGCTAGGTTAGGTTAAATTCACATTTTATTTCATTGAAAATTTTATTGGTAATTCATTTTATTTGTAATAAATGAAGTACTTTATTCATTACTAGAATTCAATATCAGACGTTATATTTGATATATAAAGGTAAGAAATTGCAATGATTTCAATGTAATTTGCAACCTAATCTAGCCTACATTGAAAGCAGTAAGTACCAGAAAGCAAAAAAGGTGAATGTATTATTCCATATTAAGTATCCTAAATAAAATTAAGTAAAATCAAGTGATGATTCGCACTAACAAAATGATTGCAAACACCTCCCAAGACTTGATTCTGGACTCAGTAATCTCAGTACAGTATGTTTCCCATTTGTCGTAACTTCTTAAGCTATTTTTTCACTTTTAATTCATAGAAAATTCAAGTAGAGGCAGATAACTTCATTACCGTTTTTATTGTATAAATATAATCAGGATAATCTTTCAGGAACCCTGAGAATTGCAATAAAGGTCTTGAAAAGTTTATTATGAGTGATGTTTGTGAAAATATATATTGAATAGAAGTTTCCCAACCTACCTACCATTCTGAATTCTGTGCAAATTTCTTCAACGAGAACATCTATACAGACATCACAAATGCAATCCAATATCCGTCATCGTATTAGACAGGAAAGAAGTTGTTTTCTGGCTATCATTTGCCAAATCCTGTGTAGGGAGGTGGAAGAAATGAATGTTTTTATTCTACTTTATATATCACTATACTATTGATTTTTTTTCTAAATATGATTATAATCATTTCCAAGAAACACTTATGACCTAAATAATTGTTTGAAAATCAATTTTAGTGTATTGATTCTCTTTGAAAAAAATGTTGTAGGTAGCTTAAACATATAATGATAAGCTTTTTAAGCCTATCTTATCAAGAATCTTTATACTTTGAGAATGTCAGTTACTTCACCGCATTTTCTGATTATATCAGTTTATCTCTTAGTGACTCATTTACCCAAATCCAATTTGAAATCTTAATCAGGTCTCTCAGAGCAATTTACATTTGGGGCTGGCTATTTTTAAATGATTTGATCTATATTCAGTTTTGACTCTGTGCCAATTTTGTTGCACATACAAGATATATAAAATTACTGCTCTCGATAATTTGAAATGGATGAAACTAATATGACTGATATTTTATGCTGAACATTTTCAAAACGATCCTAGATTTTGAAAGGACAAATTACAATTACATTTTCATTCATTTACTCGATCCCGTGATACATATTTCGATATAGTAAACAAGATTTATTTAAATCCTATGAATAGTCTTCACAACATATTATTCTGCCAGAAATATTTGGTTCTAGATGGGTTGCAGAACACCTGTCTCCCAGACTTGAAAAACATTTTTCCGCTAGATTTTTCATAATTTTATGTCGAGGACAATTTTTCAGAACTCGGTTTAAGCATTTCACAGAACAAAAGTTCCTTTGTGCAAGATAATGGTTGTTAAAAAGCCATGATAATTGGAAGCCCCACTATTGCATTACGATAATCAATTAGGTGAAATAAGATATGAAATGTTATTAATTTGAAATTTATTATAAACTATTATGGAAATAATTGAACTCATATCTCCTTGAACGGAGACGAGTAGCATACATTGAATTAATTTTTCCTGTTTCTATGTTCTTTTATACCTGCTTCAAACGTTCTTCCAGTTTGACCTATGGAGAACATCATACATGACGATTCATAAACTCCTGATCTATCCGACACACAGTAGTACTCGACTGGGTCATGATTGCTACGTTTGAAATTTACTGTTTCTAACGAAACCATTTCCGAGTAAGAAGTGTGTCTGATCACTTCCCTTGGGAATATCCCAATAGCGGTCTGATGCAAAAACCATCAAAAAGATAAATAGGGGAATTGGTTTAAACCAACAGGCAAATATTGAAATATTTGTGGCACATAAAAGTTTTCTTAGAACTTATTGTTTCAAAACTGTTACAAAAGTATTTACTTGTTCATCGTTTGCAAATAATGATTATGTATCTATATAGTGTTATCATGTGGAAATGAATAGGCTGATAATATTAATTGGTTCTAGGATGTGGTATTTAAAATGCATAATTTCAATGGAAAATTGCCAATAGTTGAACATAAAGAAAATTATTTTTTCAATGGGCTGGGGCTATTTTAATTTTTCTCACTTTTTGGACCTATTTTTGAAAATTTCATGTTTCTCAGAAACTATTCACATTTTCAATAGTAAAAGTTGGTCACCAAGATTGAACTTGGCCAAGGATCACAAATTAGAACATGATACTGATGAACAAAAAATTCATACAGAAATTTCAGTTTTTTTTTAAGTCCAAAATCTTGGGGTAAAAATCTATCAGTTTTAATTGTATTGGTGCCCACCTCATGATTACTTTAATCAATAGTAGCTCTCATACACGTCCTACTATTCTCATTTATCATACTTTTCCATCAGCAAGTTTACGAAAAAAAAGTAACCTAACAAGTAACCAAGATACATAGGTACATTCGTTCTGACACCAATGTTTATGTTCCTATAATAATTTACAATGATCAATACATTCTTTAAATGAAAAATGAGAATGGAAACTTTCTTTGTTTTTCACCACTTTAATTTGTTACTAACCTTATTGCAGTTTCGTCCTATAAGGACATTTTCAAACTTATGCATTGAATATATAAATTTTTAAGTTTTGTAAATGTATTAGTTTTTAAGTTTTGTATATGTTCAATGTATGTAATGCTCAATCAACGAACTTTTTTTTGAAGACAGATCACTGGAATCTAAAAATAACACAAACTTTCTAGGAGTGTTCATTGACCAGAATTTAAAATATGTGGATCATGTTAAATAACTCACTAGAAAAGTCTCCTCTGGTTGTTATGCGGTTAGAGTGGAAAAATGTACAATCATTTGCTTACGGTCATAAGATCTGCCAATATAAATGATTTCCGATTCAGGAAGTTAGTCAAACAATTTCTATCTGATAGACTCTATTATACTTTGGATGAATATTTTAACGATAGCTTTCAACTGACTTATTCATATCTTTTAATCTTTATTAATTAAGGAGCTCCTAAGTTGTTACTTTTTATGTCTACTCTTTTTTAAACTTGACATTTACTCTTTTATATATATGTATCTTTTATATTCATATAATACATATCATAGTTTGTACCCATGCACCATTTTTATTTTAATTTCATTTGGTATGTATTACATTTTTTCAAGTATTTACTACCCAAGCTTTGTCTACAAGATTATGATAATAAAGCATATTATTATTACTATAAGTTTGAAAATGTGCTTATAGGACGAAACTGCAGTAACGTTAGTTACAAATAAAAGTGGTAAGAAACATAGAAAGTTTCATTTCTTCACTTGAGCCCAAACGAGCTCAATGGGATTAAGTTCTGAATGATAAGGGGTCAAAAACCTAATAATAATATTTTGTTTATGTACTGCCTTGTCGACTTTTCTAACCATACTTTCATCAAATGGTATGTATTTTTGTTGTTCTTCTAATTGCAAGTTTGAAGTTTTCATCATCATAGTTTTGGTTATTTCACAGCTACATTTTTCCTTTACTCTTGAATTTATATATCGATGATTTTGAAACTCCAGTCATTTACGAACCAGAGTATCAGAGTATATGAAAGATTTAGGTGTATGAGAGCGACACATACATTGACAATAATAATGTTATTCAATGTCATTGTGAGATTTTCAATAAACAGTTTTACAAAAAGTAGCACGTGTTTCGTGCTACTTTTCAAGCCTCTTCAAGTGTGTCTGTACGCCTAAATAGACACGCCCCACTTTTTGATAAAATGATCCCTGTGAGGATTTGTGAAACTGAAAAATTTGATATTGACTTGGGATCTTCTCGAACTACCACGCTTCTGTTACTTTCAGGTCGGACGTATTGCCGCAGATCATCCTCTAGTTGGTGGACACAAGGGCCCCGTTTTGGATATTGCATGGTGTCCCCATAATGACAATGTTATCGCTAGCGGATCTGAGGATTGCGTCGTGAAAGTTTGGCATATTCCCGACGGAGGCCTGCACAAGACCCTCACCGAACCAGTGGTAAACCTTGTTTACCATCAGAGAAGAGTCGGACTGGTGGTGTGGCACCCCACTGCATTGAATGTTCTATTGACTGCCGGTAGCGACAATCAGGTCGTTATATGGAATGTTGGTGGGTATTTTTCAGTAAAAGTTGTCAAAATTCCAAGTCAAAGTAAAATCATATGTAATTTAGCTTTTCGTTTTAATATTCTATAAAAAAATCTATGTGTTCGAATAGTTATTACGGTTTCCAAAAACTTCTATGGTTTCGATGTTGAATTGATTACAATTTTTGCTGATAAAGTACTTTATGCAGTTCTAAATTTTGACAGGTAATGGTGTCGCTGGATACACCTAGGAATAGTAAAAAATAGAACAACATATATGAGTGTGGTTCCAGAAGTACCCGGCCCAATAAATAAAATACAAAAATTTTGGAAAAAAATATATTCATTACCTATGTGCACTTTTCCAAGCGACGTTCAAAAAGTTTGATACCGTTTTTATAATAAAAACTGTCTTGCTTCTCAAAACAGCCATCAACTGCCAACATCACTTATTCATCGTTGGAAAATCTTTGACCACTGGGCCATATCCTTTATAGGTTATGTGGTTTCTAATTCAGTGATATTTTTCAAACAACTACCGTCATCTCTGCGAAACAGCATTACAACTAACAGTCACAGAGTAGAAAAAAAGTATTGGTAAGAAAGAATATATTGTTCCTATATTTCTAGATTTCAAGTGTGCCTTTGAAACAATTAATAGGAAAACTTTAATCAATAAACTGAAGTATTATGGTGTAACTGGAAAAGCTTTAAACTGGTTAGATAGTTATCTTGAGCAAAGAAGTCAAAGGACTAAAATTTGTGATGTAATGTCTGATCAAATTATAAATGACATAGGTGTACCACAAGGTAGTGTTTTGGGACCACTGCTATTCATTATTTATATAAATGATATCAACTA
>WOGO01006164.1:0-11931 GCA_015342085.1 Leptinotarsa defecta
CTTGGACAAGTACTAATAGTAATAACGAGTGTGATAACAACGCAGACTTTTTCCTGTGTAGTGATTCCAATAGCGATGGTGAACAATGCGAAAAAAATAAACCAGTGAATAGCATTCGGAAGTCGTACCTTTCAATGTGTGATTCCTAGTACGGGTTGGACGATAGGAAGTGAAAATCGATCATCTGGCCTTGCGGTTCGAACCACCGGTCTGCACAGCGGTCGATTGACTGAGTGGAACTGACCACCCACGTCAACCCACCAGGCTACCGTTTGTAGATTTGATGAAGTTTGTAATGAAACGTCTACTGAAAAACCTAAGTCTGATATTAAAATTAATTTGTATAATGAATCACACTTCCCAAGAACTTTCCTCTGAATAATCAAAATTGTACTAGAAATGTCACTACTCAGAGAGATTAATTTCAAATCAAAATTTGGGGATTTTTGCGAAATATATTACAATTATGTATTTCTAAACTTATATGCATATTGGTTTAGAGTTCTTTCCAGCTTTCTGTACTTTTCAGTTCTTTAAACAGATGTATTTAATCACTGTGAAACTATGTAAAAGCTGAATCTTCTGTAACTTTTTCATTTTTTTGGTTCTTCGTATATTGTTTATTTAATTTTCTCATATTCGTTACTATTGTAATATACTTATTGTTTATATATTGTTTACTCAATATCTTTCACATGTAAAATGAGGATTTTTTTTATTTATTCTGTTTGTATCCCAAATCGTGCAAAAACCATTAGAGTTCTGGTGTGAGGGATAAGTTTTCATTCAGTAATATTAGTGAATGTGGTTTGCATTTCCATCACAAATATTGCAAGTGAGTCAATTAAATGTGCCGCATAGGTCATGTCACAGAATTTACCAAATTACTTTTTTGAAGAATATTAATAATTCAAGATCTCAAAGCATCCTATTTGATAAATAGCTCGGAAAATAAGTCTCGTACTTATATGTTCGTAATTTTAATAAATATTGAAAAATATTGACTGAAAGTGGTGAAAGAACTGTTTTTCAAAAAGGATTCGACCCGTTCAGCGACCGTCAGTTCATATATTTTTTATTTTATATTTTTACGTTATATTTGACGATGTCAGTGTCTGTTTTGTATTTTATACATTATTTTTATGTTTTATTTCTTGCTCGCCTTATTAATATCGTAATCGTATGAACTCTACAAACATTACAAATAATAAATAATTTAAAAAGTGGCAAAACAATTCATTTCTTTAATCATATTCATACAATGCATATATATATTTTACAGAATAATAAATCTGAATATAACCTAAGCTATATTGACTGAAGTTTGTTCAAAACATTTGTCAAAAAAAAGAAAACCATATTTCAAATCCCCCTTTTCTAAAAAAAATATTTACGTTTCCAGGCCAAGTTAGCTAAACATAATGGAGTAATGGCATCTTTGTACAGTTCACGAGTGGCAGATGATAACCTTACCCTGGAATTGTCTTTAGATATTAATCGAAAGTTGCAGGCTGTACTGGAGGATGCACTGTTGAAAAATATTACTCTAAAAGTAAGTTACAAATTCAAATTCAGAATGAATCTCAAGTCATAATTTTAGGAAAATGTTGATACCCTTGGATCCGAAATTGAAAAACTCAATAAATTGAGAACATAATTTTTGCGAGAATATTATAAGTGAAATATAAATGATGATCCAATTGCATTTCATTAAAGGTAGGAATTTTGTGGGTCTTGAATATATTGAATACACCCGTTTGTATATATTTCATATTGAATAATATTTTCCATTTTGTAAATATTGTATGTATCATCCTCTATTGCATTAAATATCTCTATTATTCAGTGTTATAAATTATTCACCAGAATCCACTGAACATTCTTAGTCTTCAGATCATTTTAACACATTTGTTTATTGAAAGAGAACACATACCTCTATTACACATCAAACCATCATGTGAGTGTTAAAAGAAAGTATAATAAAATGTCACTATAACAGATCAAAAATAATTTGCAATACAATTGAAAATTTTCATAAGGAACTATAACTGATAAAATCTGTCCTGAGAGAGATCGTTCAATTCATTCGTCGATTCATCAATGAGTGCAATAGAAAATAAACAGTTAACCAAAAATCAAATAACTACAAACATCCATACAAATTCAACAAGCACCAACAACTTTCACAACTAACGTTGTACCTTATATTATGGGACTCCCTGAAAAAATAAAACGAATTGGACATATTAGGCTGTTTCAAAAGTTTTGTCCGTTTTCATGAGTTTACTTTGAACTGTAATATTACCATATTTATTGAGATATGGAGCTACAAAAACACATGACATTAACATGAACAAAAGTTAGATATGATGATGTTAGATAAGATGTTAAAACTTCTCACAAAATAAAAAAATACGGAGATCTCACATACCAAAGTCAACAACACAGAAGAAAACAAAAAAAAGCATTCATAAAATTCTTTTTTCTTTGAATTGAAGGGGTTATATTTTTAGGAGTGATTAATTTTTGGGAAAGAAAGTTTTTGGCTTTCTACTACTCATTAATGGTCTCATTTTTTGGGGGTCATCTAGTAATCTGAATGATGCATTTATTATACAGAAAAAATAATGAGATGCATGATGGGAACGTCACCTACTGCATCCTGTAAAGAATTGTTCAGGAAAACAAGAATCTTAACCCTACCCAGTCTTTACATATTCAAACTAATTATAGATTTCACACAACAAAAACACAATATTCCCAAGAATCGAGACATCCACGACTATTATACAAGAAATATGAACAAAATCTATCAACCACTTTCTAGATTGACTATTGGACAGAAATCTCATAAATACCAACAAATAAAATGCTACAACAAATACTTGGAGTTATGCTCGGAACCAAACAAGACGGGTAAATTTAAGACTGAGCTACATTCATTTCTCTGTAACGGCGCATTCTATTCTCTAAATGAATACCTGGCGGCATGATTATTGTAACCCATATATTATATGTGTGTATAAGGGTATATATATCGTAGAGTTTTCTTTTTTAATAATGTTTTATATTTATATTTGGGATTCGTTTGAATTTTTAGCCTTAGTTTTAAGATTTTGACTAGTCTGTAAGTATATATATGTTCACTAGCAGGCTGAATTGTGTATATGTTTTAATGATGAATAAAGCTACTTACTTACTCGTACTGAATATGAGAAAATAACCATCATGATTGAAAATCAACGACCATAACTTATTCCACATTATTTTCTTCATTCACTAGGTTATGAGCTTACTAATACTGCATTGTTCATTTCACTCACTTGCTGACTGGTGGGGCCTCAACAAGTTCTGCAGAATTAATTCCTAGATCATTTTTGGTTGACGTAATTTTTGAAAAGTTTTGTTTTCAGAGATAGATCAATTCATTGAAATAACTCTTGCCACACCGAAACAAAACGTATGTGTCTCGACGCGTGGTCGTCTAACCAAGTCATCATCAAAAGATGACTAAGACTCTCAGTCGTCTTCTGGTGATGCTAATTTGATAAGCGAAATGTACTTCGAGAGTATTGTCATTCTGGTGTGGCAGAAGTGTTTTCATTTCATGCATTTCAGGCCAATGGTTCCAATTCTACTCATCAAATGAATCAAATCAATCAAATCCAATATATTTCAGAATAAGAGACTGAAGACAAAACTTATCTTTACTGGAAACCAATTTGTTGAAACATATTTCTTTCTCACACTTTTACTCTTGATTTTCTGGATTTCCACTAATTATTGTTGTTTATACTTTTTGAGCGTTGACTCTGATAATTCCAGGTTAAGGAGTGTCCACTTTATTTCCAATCCACTAATTATGGTCCCAGAATACGAATATTTCCAGGATTCCAAGTTAGGAAATGTCTATGAAGCTGATACATTCTTGTTTCGATTCAAATTTAATTATCGCTGAAAAATGACACTTTTATGTGCAATGTTTTTATTAGGTAATACTTAGGAAGTGTTGTGTGAAGAGTGAAGTTAATAAAATCATATCGATTCAGTTTCATAGACATGCCACTATGCTTTGGATGTTCACAATTATTAATCGACGTTTCATATTTTCTGAATAAATACGTTTAAATTCTGTTCTACAATTATTCAGCTTTCATTTTTCACCATATTAAAATGATCTATCGAGTGTCAAATCCCATTTCATGAAGAGTTTGTGCTTTTGAAAGACTCCATGAAGACTCGGAGGGTTAAGCTTCTTTCATCATTCAAGATATCAAAATCAATTCATCCATAGAGATTTCCTTTTGGTATGATGGATGGAGTAACAGGAAAACTAGAATAACGAGATATGCCCTCTGCGTTCACAGTATTCCTAGTAAAATCAATCTAATAATAGCAACATATCCATTACTTTCTCTTATCACGATTTTCTTCCACCCACCAGTTTAACTGCGATCAACATTCAACATATTCAGCTTTTCGAATGGGGATTCTAATATTAGAAAAATCGAAATGTAGTGCATGTATCCTAGTTTCGCTATAAATAATGAAAGTTAGCAACGCCTCGTTGGTGTTGGGGTCTGCATAAACGGATTAATTAAATCAGGATATAAGAGAACTGATTAATCCCCAAGAATTTACAATCCTCTCTAGAGCGTGTAAGTCATATTAAAATTTCATTTGTAACAATTCAAGGCACCTATTTAGTTGTACTCCCTTGCTTGTGTAGCACCGATAAACTCCCAAGTTTCAAGCGAAGGTACAGAGTAGAAGTTCTGAATGATTCCTGATAACAGAACCGTAACTGTAGGATTTTAGGAAAGATCTCGAAACAACAAATGATGTTTTTTTTTTACATTAATAATACTTTCACACGGAAAAAATCTCACTAGAATTCCTATAACAATATTGTGTCACAGTAATTTTCTACAAATTGTTGTTTCAAATACAACAATTGTATTAAAAAACTAAGTTTTCGAATTAGGTTAAATCTCAAATAAAATTGTAGTTGATGATTGTAGTAATTCATCAAATAACGTATACAGCATATCAAATCAATTTATTGTTGAAATTGTTTCTATATTATTATGTGTTCCATAGTACAATCTACTATAATTCATTGTGTATTCCTCTCCAATTCATGATAAAAGTCACCTGCGAACTTTACAATGAAGTCATAAGAATGTTTTTCAAAAAACGACAAAAATTAATACCATATATCACTACAATTGCTGGAATAAATGATAAAATATTGTGTTAGGAAAAGAAAATATTTTGCGAAAATATAAAAAGTACCTCGTTTGGAAAGTCGAATATGTTAATAGAGGTGACCATATACAATGCTTGCACCTTATGTCGGAAGCGGCGTTAGAAG
Organism: Leptinotarsa defecta; assembly: GCA_015342085.1. Classification (NCBI taxonomy): domain Eukaryota; kingdom Metazoa; phylum Arthropoda; class Insecta; order Coleoptera; family Chrysomelidae; genus Leptinotarsa; species Leptinotarsa defecta. The sequence continues at coordinate 5,375 of WOGO01006164.1, forward strand.
ATATTTTACGCCATAGGCATTTAGTGTTGTTTCGGATATTGCTGTGAGAAGAGATAATCTTAATATAATGTATTGGTGTTATTTCAGTAATAAAAAGTTGAAATATATTTGTGGATATCCATTCGTTTTCCTCGATTCATATTGCAGTCAATGCGAATATTACTAAAAGTAAGAATGAGTCCAGAAACCAATATAGCAAATGCTGAAGAAATAGCGATTTAAAAACTTTACCGAATTTTTCGTAGGTGAGTACGGAAGTAGTGGTAGATCTTTTATATTTTGTTTGATTTCTATGAGAACTAGTACTATATCCCATTCTCAAATTTTAGACTGTAAAAAGGCTTCTGGGTACCACTGAGGATGGTAAATTGATAATGGCTACTTATAAACCAGGATGTGTATTTTTAAGAAATGAGATAGTTATTAAGGATACTGAGAATGAATTGAAAGATGACTAAAATAAAAGGTAAGCCACAATTTCATTGTAAAAAAATACTTTACCAAAGGAAAGTGTTTTCTATTAAAACTAATTTGTAACAAAAATATGAACGATTATGGAATCATTAGTTTTGAAATTTTTTATTTTAAAAGTTTTCTCGCTGACTTCATAAGTTTATAACTATAACATTTTATATCAATTTCTTTACCGATTTTTAATTTATTCCCAGAATGTCCTGTAAGAGAACATTAGCACAAGAAATTTATGATATTTTTCCATACGATAACGGAGAAGTTCATTATACACCTTATGTTAATAATACAGGAAAGCCCAAAGCCGCTAAGGGTAAACTTTGGTCTAATTATATTCATTCAAGGACTCAAATAATTTATAACTAGAATATAAATGTTTTGTATTGGTAAAATTCCCATTTTGTTAAGAACTGGTAATACTAGAAATAATTATTAAGATGAATCGATAGTTTGATCTTAGAAAATTTTACTGCTTACTTATACTAGATAGACATTTTCAATGTAATTATTTTTGTTTAGTTTTACATCGTTTGTCATCTTTCAAATTTTGTATTCAAAATAAAAAATAGATCAATGATTTGTATTTCGAATTTTTAAATCCTTTACCATTTTACTTCCTAACTATGCCTGTCATTCCTCAACTTTTTTGACAAACCACTTCATCAAGATATGTTGATGTTACATTAAACTTTTTGAATTCAATTTTTGTTATATTTTATAAATGAAAATTGAACAAGAAGTAGGTATCAGAAACATATTTTGGTTTTCTGTGAAATGAAGTTGAATTGATACTCACTGTATTATTTTCCTCCACAAATATGTTGTACTTTTTCAAACAATGTTTAGTGATAATTAAAACATCCTGATAGATAGGTTTTCATTCATTAATCATTGCATAGTAATTACTCATATGATTTGTTTGAGTTTTCCCTACAATATATTGCAATTATTAGCACAATTCCAGTAAATTATTATTATGTGCTGCATGAATATTTGACTGATGGTTTGGTGTTGATTGGTACAATTTTCAAAAATTTGTGATAAAAGTTATATAATTCTTTACCACAATAATGCTTTGAATATTTTTACTAATTTTTATGTGATTCCGTGAAAAATTGAAGCATGATCTAGTTCAATATTATTTGAAAAATATCTACACATTTTAATGAAAAACTGTTACTATTGAGAGTTACTGGTAACACAAGGTTATGGAAATTTTCAAAACAAAATATGTCGAATGGTGGAATAATTCAGTAAAAAAGTATGTAAACAATGTTGTAGTAGATAATATTACAAATTGGAGTCGTCCCTATATGTGATATAATTTGTAACAGAAATGTTTACAATTGTAGAAATTTTCGCAACATTTTTTTCCGTGTAGGGATAGAAAATTCTTTATTCTGTGCACAAACCAAACTTTTGCGTTTACTTTGTGAATCATTTTTGATTATACTTGACTTTTATGGCATTCATGGAAATGCAGAGAATATATCAAATCTAACCGCAGTGTATTTTAGGGGTCCACATTCTTCGAAAAGTTTCATGTATAAAATCTAAAAAAATTGTTTAAATGGAATATAATGTAGCAGTGGAGCAATAGTTGAGGGAGTGGTGCCCCAAGGATTGTTACTTGGAACCCTTCCCATCCTAAATTTATATAACATACTCTTTATCATTAAATCAATGATGGGTTCAAAACCATGAATACTAATGAGGCATACTTGGGAAAAATAAGAAGATAGTCATTTCATTTCTGAAAGAGAAAAGCTAGAACATGGTTAGTACCAATGTAATTCATTACGAAAGAAAATGAGATTCTGCATTTTTTTACGGTTAATAACTTTAGATCTAAAAAACATCAAATTTCTGAACATAGCTATTGATGCGGGGTTGCATATGTTTTTCCGTTAACCAGCTATCGCACCCCTACGAACGACAACCCTCAAAAGTAGAAACTTGTACGAGTCAAGGACTAACAAGGTCTTAGCTTTCAACGTGTGATTCCAGCCAAACACTGTATTAGATATCATAGCAGAAGCTATGAATGAATCTCTCATAAATGATATTTTTCCAGATTGCCTAAAACTGCTGAAGTTATCCCATTATTCAAAGGAGGCGATTCTAATATACCCGCGAACTTCAGGCCTATTTCTTTACAGCCAACCCTACCTAAAATCGTGGAAAAGTTAATGAAAAAAAATCTGTTTAAAATCTATTTTTCCGGTTATCAGCTGTCGCCCCCATACGAACGACAACGACTGAGTGAACAAAGCACCCACGTCTAACTGCCCGGCTACCGACCGACCTAAACTACATATCTAGAGAAATATAGGTATGAAGGATCATTATAGGGAAAATAGTACAGGCACGAACCGAAATGGGTAGTCATTAGAAGGGAAAACTTCTCCTCACTGTTACAAAACCTTGTGATGATGGATTCGAAACACTGGGCTAAGCAAACAACTTAGTCGTCCTTGTTCAGGATAAATATAAGCATGCATGCATGTATGTAAGGAAGCATGCACTAGACCTAAAAGTTTATAATGATGAACCGTGTAGGAAAGTTCAACAAACCTGAAGAAGCCATTGTATGGCGAAACATCTGTTGTGTTTCTGTTAAAGTGTTTAGTGAAAATCTCACAATGAAGTGTTTTTTTGAATGAAAGAAGATCAAGCTAGAAGGACATGGATCTGAGAAATTCCGAGGTGAAAAAGACAAATGGAGAGAAATAAAATAAGCCCATAATTAAGCCCGGTCAGACAGTTTTTGGGTATCCAAAAAATATATGAAGTGTGTGTCCAAAGAAGATGCTTACAGACTTGAGATCTTATAGATGATCAAATCGAATGAAAATGAATGAGATGTCTTTGATTTTTTTCAATGTTGATGGGAATGACGATGCTCGCCCTGGACGTCCTAGCACATCACCAACCAAAATTGCTGAATCTTGACCAAAAAAACCATTCCGAGCATCGCTCGGGAATTACTGAATAACGTCAACGGCGATTCAGATTTGCTCAAAAGGGTCATAATTGGTGACAAATAATGGGTATACGGTTATGACAGCGGAACTAAAGTCCAATTATACCAATGGAGGAGCCCAGGAAAGCCAAGACTAAAGAAGCATGTCAAGTTCGATCAACTGTCGCAATACGACGAAAACGTCCTGTATTGCATCTCGACAATGCACTTGCTCACTCGTCGTTGCTTGTTCGTGATGTTTTGGATAAAAACAACACCATCATCATGCCTCGGCCACCGTATTCACCAGATTTACCCCCAAACGACTTTTTACTGTTTGAAGATACCCATGAAGACGGCGTTTGGCGATGATTGAGGAAACAAAACCGAATCACTGAGAGAGTTCATATCAGAGCTGTTTCGATGATTGGAAAAACCGCTGGCACAAGTGTAACATATATGAGGGGGACTAATACGAAGGAAAAAAATAGAAATTGATTTATGAATAAGTATTTAAGGAAGTTAAGTTAAGAAAAATGAAAATTCATCTTATTTTTCGTACACACATCATATATGTACTCCAACTAGGTATTATTTCATAATCTTTCATCAATAGATTCATTAACGAATATAGAAAATATCAGTATGAGTTACTGGAAAGATCCTCATGAAATTTCGTTTCGAACGACACATGACGGAATTATAATCAAGTTAGTTCAGTCGAAAGATCGAGCTGATCTAGAATATTCCACAGAATATTTAGGTGTTCGTTGATGATACAGAAATATACTTTGAATTGTAGTTTAACCGTAGTTTAGACGTATTTATTCAAAATCCGCAGTTGCATATGTCTATCCTTCATGGATAGCTCACTATACCCATTCTATAGTTTGAGAAAATAGTCATATTTAATTTAGTAATTAGCAATTAGAAAGCTATTTGGACGAATATGATATTAATCTTTATCCAACTTTAAGCATTTCATGCACATCATAACTGTCATTTACCCCATACAATTTGAACGACTATATTAGGAGTTAATTGCAAAATATAAATTAACGCGCGAGAAAATAAATTCAAGGGTTTCATCAAACCAATGTGACACGCGTGATGAATAAAGTTTTTTTGCAATAGCGTTTGCTCTGTTTGAAAGTGGCAATTTCATCAGTTCGGAGTTCCAATTTATAATGTGTTCTACTGTGATTCGAAATATAGGTAAGAACAAATAATATTATAATGTAGCTAAAATATCAATTATATTGAACAATAAAACATGAAATGAAAATACAATTAAACGAATAAAATATTCAGGAAACAAAATGAAATTGACTACGTAGTCATTATTTTGACTTGCTTTGTTTTTTGTAGTGATGGATACTCACACAATCCAAAAATTTAACTTGATATTTGTGGATATATCTTTGTTTAGGTGAATTTTTATTACAAGGTTATTTCCAGAAAAAAAAGGAGGCATGTATGATCTGCTACCCTCGTCAAGCCAGGTCGGGTCGCTAGTACAATATAATGAACTATGTGAAATTGACAAACATTTTCCCTGGGAATAGAACCATAGCCCCTTCTGTGGGATAAACAAAGCAACATTTTATCATGGTTTCATAATCTATATTTGCAACCTAGTCTTTCAGTCGCTAGATGTCGCCACAATTGCTGAAATATGTGTATAAAGACTATCCAAAGATGAAATCAATACATGAGCAAGTGCGCCATCTAGGTTTTCTTGCTAGACTATTCATGGATTTCTTTGCAGGCTCCTATACTTTTGAAATCCATATTTGACCAAAGGTGCCACCTACCTTTTGCCTGCAGAACTTCTCATTGACCCTTATCTTTTCTATAAAGAAATTAACATGTTTGTGGAAAGTAACGAGAGATGGACACTGTTCTGAAAACTTCTCAATTTTATTCTTTGAGAAACTTGTTTAAGTTTGTTGTTTTTTGGGTATAAAATTTTCCATAATGTGATTGTGAGAGGTTATACATCCAAAAACAATGATAATCATTTTTAATTTCAATTCTGTGAGATTACATAAAATCATCAAAAAATATTCAACAAAGCTATATATTTTCAAAAAAAAACAGAGTAGATTTCACAATTCATTTTCTTGCACGATCAATTTTGGATTTGAAATGAACCTAAAAACCATGTTATTTACATATATGTTGGCGACATATGGAAGTTTCTTTTATTAATAGATATAACAAAAATTTGACTTAGCAGTTGGTTTGTCCTTGAAAAATGAGTGAAAAACAGTATCTCTCCTTCTGTCATGTGCTACTCTAAACCTGTCAAATTTGACAGTTTTTTTGTAAATTTTGAGAAATACCAAAGAAAAAAGTTGCTCGGTTTCCAATTTTATACTCTTGCTCAAAATTGGGACTGTCTACTGTCACTTCGACTTCCTCCCATCTTTTTTTCGAGTCTTTCGTTCCATCGTCTCTTCGTTCGAGACCTGATTCAAATTTCATAATTTTGATGAATACGAGACTTCAATGTCATTTCTTGCCCAAAAAATACCCGCATTGGCCTCTTACCAGAAAAAGAAATAAAGTTAATATCGCACATTCTCACCACATATGTACACAAAACAATTCGATTCATTAAACGCAATAATTTGACATTAACCAAAACCAAAAATTTGTTTCAAAAGCCTGCTAAGGGAAAATTTTATTTCTATTTAATTAGTATCTACTATTTCCTTCCCGACATGTTGCATTAGTCTTGTAATGTTTAATATCACGAAATTCTATATCATATTCAGCACGAATCGCTAGAACGAGTCTTTTGAATAGTTATGGAACTGAAGGTAAATGTTTAGTTTACAGAAAATATGATATTTTGGGTTAGTTTGTAGATGAATTATTGTTCAATTATCAAAAAAAGGAATACGAGTGTGATGAGAATGAAAAGAAATACATTTATTCAATTACTAATACATTAACGTCCATACATTGGGAATCGTAATCAGTTCAACAATGAAATTAACAAACTAGATGAACTTTGAAACAAGACAGATTTCTGAAGGTGTTTTTATTTATTTTTATGGTAACAGGCCAATGCGGATATTTTATGGACAAGATGTGATATTGAAGTCTCATATTCATC
>WOGO01006165.1:0-11930 GCA_015342085.1 Leptinotarsa defecta
CAGCAATTGACGGGTTCGAGCGATTTTCCACATTTTCATGTTAACGCCGGAAAATCGAGGTGTTAAGTTTTCGTTGGACCACACTGTATATTTTATAGAATGTATTTTATAGAATGGCTCACGAACCCCAAGAGAACTATGAATTTATTGCACAACATTCTAAATTTCACAAATATAGCCATTAGAAAGCCATAATATTTCTATTTATGTTTCAACATATTGTAAATAGCAGATAAATGAAAATGTAAAAATTGTGAAATAAAGTTTTATTAGACTATTATTGTAGTGGTTTACCAGTTTTTGAAATATCAAAAAAATTAGGAATTGTAAGATAGATGCACAATAATTTATGCAACATTGTTTACTTTTAATAACATTCGAATACTGTCTGAGAAACTCCGATATTTCCACGGTGCATTAAAGAATACGTTTCTTCACGTGTGACATATATTTTCTGAATTTAATCAACTCAATTGAGGAGATGTTCTCTTATATCGATTGCGAATAATTTTTGGCGGGTGCTTTAGAATCTAAAGAGTCAAACGGTGAGAATAATTCAATTCGCGATGCTGTTACAAGATTGCGGTTTCTTTCATTGATTAGTTGAATAAACATTCAAATAGAGAACTGTTCAAAACGAAAGGCTGACTACGGAAACATGATGAATAAAATAAATCCCGGAAAAACTACCCGCTAGGGAAATCACTGTTTCGCTAGTTAATGAGAAATCTCCAACCATTATCATACTTTATTAATTACTTCCTTCATCGCATTTCAATTGTTAACGACTCACCGTATAGCAAACAGCAACCGTTTCGGTTTTTTCACTAATTCATATTCAATGCTAACTGAGAGTGGCTGATTCAATTGAGTTTGAGTTGGGAACAAACGAAGAACGAGGCGGTGAATTGTTTCTGAAGCGGCGTGTTTGTATTATTTTCATTTAAAAACAATCGTTGCCAAAGCACAAGTCACCGATGGCTCTTCTGGGAGATGATTTGAATTTCTTGTTAGTCGTAAGAGAATCTATGATTAATTTTCTCGTTTGGCGACCGTTAATTAGAGTTGAAGTATCAGTTTGGGAATCGACTAATGAATAATCGGCTTTTCTTTATATGGTCATTGGGTGATCGATGAGTGTTTCTTTTATGAGCCTTGGTTTTGAAAAGAAATATACAGTGGGTTCTTGGATGAAGCTGATATTGAAAGAGGTTGCCACATACTGAGAAAACCGATTGGCTGTTCTTTATTAATCAAAAAGGAAACACACGTTTTCGGAAAAAAAAAGCGGTACAGTCGATTCGTATACATTTACATTTACGATGTTGCCAACATCAACAAAAAATCTTTCAGTTGATACTCAATTGAATCATTCCTAACTCGATTTTTTCTCTAAACGAAGTTAAACCGTCATAAATGATGAAAGTGCCACTAGATGCTTTATTTAGATAGTTACCATGTACTGTTATTTCTTCAAGAAATAGATTTTTTACAGATTCCTATTACTGAAGTATGTGACAAGAGAATATCATTTCAAGCAGAAAATTGTTCAGTCCTCCCAAATTATATTTGAAATAAATTTTGAAAAAGTATAAAGAACATGTTAAACGATTATTTGCATCCTTCATTACAGTTTCCAACGTTTCATGGTCGATGAAATCAATGTTCCGACAGATTTGTTTATCCCGGATTTTGTCTGTTGAAATCTAGCCATATAGTAACATATACTATGTTTATGATCCATAAAAAGTTTACAACCGCGTCCAATTTTCTAATACACCGAAAATCCTCTGGAACTTTTTAGTCTCTTTATGACCGCAAGTATTGTTGTGTTTTGTCATAAATATAGGAATATTTGTTTCCTTTTGTGACCGAACTGAAATACTAGTTGTTTTTCAGAAATGAGGTTGTCATTAAATAACACACGTGTCTGAGAGAGGGAAACAAGCGTCAATAAATAGAAATCATCATACGGAATTTGTTACTCAAAAGGGTTGGCATTACCCGGCCGTTCATAAAAAAAAATCACAAATATTTTCTTTTGGTTCGTTATCAAATTATTATCAAACACAATACATGTAGAATTTTCAGATACCTACATCAGGATATTGGGTAAGCTGTTTTGAAATGTTTTTCTCAGGCAAAATTCTTAGAACTGATAATTGATTTCGGTACTCCATTTTTAACAGTTTTTCATTAATTCAATTGAATCCTTCAATTATTCAGCTTTAATATTCTTCACTTCTAATGACCTCAATCAAATTTCAAATATTTCACTGAGACCACAACATTTTGTGTCTAACAAAATTTATCATCTATAAATTGACCAATCAACTTAGGTTTGTTAACTGCAACTATCCTGAGTTGAATATGATATTCTCTCATAATTGATTTTAACGTTAATTATTACCGACTATACCAATACATCAAATATAGGTATGCAAATTGAAATTATATAGGTGCTTTAAAAATTGTTTTGCTCTTAATTGAGAAGTGTAAATATTCAACTATACTTGATCATTCAGAGTACTATTAAAATTTTAAATTAATCATCAGATTCTCAGATGAAGAAAAATTGCACGAGAGAAGCGCCGTGTTCAGTGCTGCCAAATCTGCTGTTTCACTGATTTAAAGTTAAAATCTACTGTGGAGCAGTCTATTATAAAATTTTTAAAAAACCTTGGTGAAGAGTTTTTATTTACATTTTTTCTTCTTTGGGTCGGTTTTCCTCTCTTTAAATATTGAAAGAAGAACAGAAGAAAGTCAAAGCAGTTTTTACCAAATGGTAAATAATTCTGAAGATTTATAAGGATTTTCAGAAAGTGAGTCGCTAGTTGGGAATAAAGTATTTCGAATGGATTTTTGAGTACTATTTTTCAGAGAAATGTAAAAAGAAATATGTCAAACTAAAAGCAAATTTGGTTGAATGCAAAAGCTGAGTGTCAGATATAACGATTTCTAAACTTATGCATATTATATCTGACAAATCTTTTCATCAACAACACATGTGACCGTATTGAATGAAAATAATTGTATGATACTGGTTTAATATCACAGGTACAAAATATATATTATCCTAGTCTAGTACTACTATCAGATATATTGAACGATAAAGCAATATTCCTTGATTACCAACTTTAAAAAAATAATTGTTCATCCAGCATGACGGGCAGAATTGTAACCTCTGGCATAAATTGAATCGATGAAAAACTTTCACCACACCAAAACAAAAATACTGTCTTTCGACGCACGTTTCGCTTACTAAGTCAACATCATCAGAAGATGAAGGTAATGCTAACTTGCTCGCTAACATGTTTAGCGAAACGCTCGTCCAGAAACGGTATATTTTTTCCGATGTGGAAAGAGTCTTGGTCTGTTCATTAAAATTCTCAATTAGTGACATGGAGTGAATCTGAAGAAAATATGTGAGCTTTTGAATCCACTATTATGAGATTTTTTTCTGGATAAAAATATTGTTTCAACTGAGCAAATTATGTTACATTGAATATTGATTCACTTATTCTCATTATAAAATCTAGCGAGAATTAGCAACATCCATATTTTTTTTGGTAAGTCAATCACGACTATGATGTCGCACATTTGAAGAGGAAATTACTCCAGTAATTTTTCCATTACATGTACATTCGAATGAGTTTGTGAAATTTATTTGCTGTCATTTAAATTTGTAATCAGTTTTTACCTGCAATCAGGTAAAATTATTAATCATTAGGTACTTGTGTATTTGTTTGGTATAGTAATGAATATTACTGGACTATTTTCTCAACACCAAACCGTTATTTCAACACCTGGACACGTGTTTCGATCACTAAGTGATCATCTTCAAGAGAGAATATCATTAGATAAATATGAATTAGTATATTTGTTTATGAACTAGTTGTAGTTTCTTTGCTAGCTTCTATATAGATTAAACTTACAGAGCATTTCTGAAAGCACTAGTGGTTCAAATCTAGTCATGATAATGTCAAAAATGAATATAAAGAAGACCCTGATGTTTTTCTAAAATCCCGAATTGAATGAATACCAAACTTCAACTTTTCCACTGACTAGTCGTGTACAATCAAATAATGATTTCTTCTTCAGAACTACAGAACTGCTCAATTCTGTTTTTGGAGCATCTACAACTCTAATGTTTCATCCAGTTTCAACCTGAAAAGAAAACATCATCAACGCTATCACTTCAGCATAGTAATTGCTCATCAATTTATTCAACACAATCAGCTCCAACTCAAACGCTACTTCGTGAATCATTCACGAAGACAAAACGAGTCCCAGTTATTCCTTCCATAGTCGAAAGTCACTTGAAATGCATTGAACGCCGAATTGAACAAATGTTTAGATTCCATTTGCCGGGGAACAAATTCCGTCTGGTGGAATTGAATTTTAAATTATGCGCTGATAGTGGGATAATGCCGGCTCATTTACAGTCCGTTTTATGACAATAGAGTGTAGCAGCTTCGTTTATTTATTAACGGCAATTTTATCTGGAAAAACATCGAGGCCTATCATTCACACTAGGCTGGGTCTATTCGCACTGTGAATATTCAGTCGGGTTATGGGAATGAGGAAGGGAGGCAGATGAACTATTGATAAACAAACCGTTTTGGCCTAAATTGCTAATACAAAACAACCTAAAAATGTCCATACTAGCTAATACTTTTTCAAATGATGATATTTTTCTTTCTGGAAGTTTACCCAATATAATTGTATAGATGTAGATAGTTATATTTGATATGTATTTTAATTTCAAGTCATGTATGTGCATTGTTTTAACGAGATAATCATAGGCCTTAAGCAGATGCAATATTTCTGCTTTGGTGCCTCAAGCCGGCATCATTTTTTTAGAGTACGGTATAGGCTTCATTCCACCAATGACTCCTACACTCAGAACAAACATTCGAACAGAGTGGTGGTCTACGGAAGTAGGTTTTCCGTGATACATTTTAGGAAGGCGCGTTCCTTTGGCTGTAGGATACTAACTGCATCCATTAGCCAGGATTTGCTATCTCGATCCTCTCACATAACACGTGACCATGTGCAGCTTGGGAAATGTGCCTGTGGAACATATTGAGGTTGTTGGATTTGAACAGTGTAAGATTTCTACCTCATTGGTCACAGAAACTTCCCCATATGAAGGCATCCGGATATCAGGTGTACCTGATGATATATTCGATTCAGCTATAAAGAAACTTAAGTCACTAAACTATGAAATAAAGATATATTCGAGAAAGATCTGACTGACCTGGAACTTGCGCTAAATTAAAAAATACACATCTTTGGTTTGATAGTTCAAGCCTAAAGCATATGACCATTTTCAACAAACTAGGTAACATACAATGAGAATAATAGAAGCAGTCAGAACCACACCAACAGCAGGATTGAAAACATCCTCGAATCTGTTTCCTGAAAAAGTTAGAGAGGTATCTGACACAACAATATCCCGAAGAATGATAATTGAGCATGGTAAGCAATCACATGATATAAAGTTAAATTTCCAATACAAGCTCTGCAGTTGAATTCACAAACACTGATGAGGTTTTCCAAGATCATAATTGGCAAAATACGCTTTATACACATATCGAACTTGAGTAATATTTCTTAATGATTTGGTAGGAGATTGGTGTATTATATCAATCCAAAATAGCTTCCAAGTGCGTATCTCTTTTGCACATTCTAATAAAGTATGATTTTGTGATCCTATACCAAATCATTTTCCTGAAATGTATGCAAACTGTACTTGGTTATTGATTGCCTCATCTTTTGAATTAATATTTGAATCGTTCTCAATGGATTCGGTTTTATTATTGATGTGCAAAGCTTTGATTTTTAGCTAATTTTAGTTAAATTATCAGTGATTTTAAATTGATTTTGTTAATATTTACAATGATTTCGACATGTTGAAGTATAAGAGAGATATTTGGATTATTTTCATGTATTACAAAGTGAAATCAGAGAAGGCGGCATGGAAAAAATGTAATCGCGAATATTTTGTTTTTTGGTTCAGGTTTCAATAAATAAACAGTTTAATAATAATTTTAAGACACGAAGTACTTCAAGGAAATTTTAAAATAATAGAAACAGCAAAGGTATGAAAGAAAAATTGTATCAGAAATTCTTACAGAAAATGATGATAAAAGCGATAAAATAAAAAATGGTGGAACAAGGAACTGTGAAAAAATATAAACAATACTGAATGTAAAGAGAAAAAATAGCAACATCGATTGAAAAATAATAGTTTGGAGTGTTGACTTATATAGATGTAAGTAGAAAAAGCGAACAATAAAATAAGGAGAGGTCAAAAAGATTCCAAAAGCAGACATTTTATTGTTGATACATGAGAGATGTGTTTGCCATAAATTACAGTGAATTCCTTGAAGTATTTTGCAGATTGTTTTCGCGACAATAATGGACGCAGAAAGGTAACAAAATAGAGGCGGTCTATATAGAAAAATACACAATTTTTATCATACTTCACTCACAATCACATAATTATATGAGGTTCTATTGATTTTTCGTGATTTTAAGCATCTTCTGAAGAATGAAGGTTTGAAAATATCAGTTGGATAGTTATTAAAATTGATACAATGACGTAACTTCTTCATCTAGTAGTTACATCATTGCAAAATACTGATATAACGTTCGACCAAATCGTGCCAAATCACTTATTTTGCTTCCTTAGGAATACACAAGAGCGTTTCTGATGTTATTAATTTGTACGATTGTCCTACAGACATAGTTGATCTGCCTTGGTCGTGAAACCGCTTTTTCCAACTCCTACCGTCTAATTTCTCTCCCTTTAATCACCATTAACATCGCGCGTATCGTCGATGGATCTCGATGTCGAGGAGGAATAGCTCCCGGTGAAATAATAACGAAACAATCCGCAGAAGAAATTATTGGTCACGATTGCAAGCGAAGTGGAATCATTTCCGCAGGGCTTCAATTTTACAGAAGCTGTTGGTAGAAGCCACATTATCGACTCGATAGGATAAAAATATGTATATGAATAGGCGTATAAAATATATCGCTTCGAGGCTCACGCACCGCTGAGCATTCTGTATATACAATGGAGAGAAATACATTATTATAACTCTAGAATAACTGATTTCTAATTAAAAACACGGCCGTTTATCTCGATAGGAGAGCCATTTATCTTTGCTATCCGCCGAATCGACAGGTTTATATTGTGAGCATTCAGAGTCATTATACTACGTTCATTTGTGAAGGTTGACAATTTGACAGGAAGACGATTGCTATTTGTAATGGTTAATTCGAGAAATATATGTTGAGCATCAGAAGGAAACAATGGAAACAAGAAAAGAACGAGACAAGCGCAAGAAAGCAATTTTCTCAGTTACTTTTTCAATCATACATACAATCATTTCAATTATTATAATTTCAGTCTGTTGATTATGGGTGTTGTGATATGTTTTTGGCTGCAAAAAAAATCGAAAAAAAAATAGTTGGTCATTTACCCAAAAAGCAAAGACCTGCTGCTTGCGTCCTTTTTTTCCTTTCACAAAGATGACTAAGTCGTCTGTATAGCCCAGTACCTTAGGTAATGCATCTATAAATCGTCCATAACCAGAATTCGATCTAGCCAAAATCTGTTCCACAAATTTTTTGATGTAACCATTCTACTGACGATCTTTCCTGATATGGCCTTGTTACTTGTCGAAAGTATCTTTCGTAGATCTTAATCTTGGTTGATTTGTGGTAGTTGGATTCTCAATCCAGGTACTGGTCGATATGTGCTAGTTTTTCACCTGTTATCATTTCACTATTGCATTCAAAAAGGTATTTGCCTGGTCTCGCGTCAAGCTTTAATAGACAATGGAAGCCCAAACTTGCAACATTCTCCAAGAATCATTGTCAACGACTTCCAAATATACTTCGAAACTAAAACCGATTGTATTTTTGTTACAGATGGCGGCGCCCTCCTGGACGACCAGTCCACCCCTAAACCGACTCCCGAGCAGGACGAATCCCTCCTGCTCAACACTGATCTCCCCATCTTCCTGGTGGAGCCGCAGAACGCGTTCGTGGTGAAGAACCGTCCGGCCACCCTGCAGTGCCGAGCGGCACACGCCCTTAACCTCTACTTCAAATGCAACGGCGCCAGGAAGGTCGAAACCGTCGAAAATTGGTTTGTGGATCCACAAAACGGCGTGCGGATCTTCGAAGCCGAGGCGAACGTCACCAGAGACATGGTAGAAGAGTTCTTCGGCAAGGAGAAGTTCAAGTGCGAGTGTTATGCCTGGAGCGGTAGGGGCAGTATCAAGAGTCAGCCAGCGACGGTAGAAGTTGCATGTAAGTTGACATTTATCATCATTTTGAATTTTATTACCTTTAGTTTCCATCCATGACAAGTTTTATTATATTCGGATCATTCAATCCATAAGAAATAATTAGAGGAGCAGCGGAATTTTCTTTGAAACCTCCCACAGTCTGAAAAATAAACAGTTTCATCAAAGAAATCAATTCTGGTAGGCACTTTTAGAACACCAAACCGTTATTTTCAACACTTCAATACGTATTTCAATACGTATTTTCAACCACCAAGTGATCATCTTCAAGAGTGATATTAAACTGTTTATTACTAGTATACCAGTTGGTATTACCAAACCGTTATTCTTGATACCTCGACACATGTTTCAATCACCAAGTGATCATCTTGAAAAGGATGATTGAACAGTTCAATCTGGAGTACCGTCCCTGGATCTGGAGTTCTGGAGTATTATCCCAACAACAAACCGTTGTTTTTGACACCTCGACACGTATGTCAATCACCAAGTGATCATTTTCAAAAGGAAGATTAAACAGTTCAATCTGGAGTTCTAGAGTTTTATCCCAACACCAAACCGTTATTTTTAACACTTCGATACGCGTTTCAATCACAAAGTGATCATTTTGAAATGTGAGATTAAACTCTTCATTACTGGAGTTTTATCCCAACACCAAACCGTTATTTTTGACACCTAGACACGTGTTTCAATCACCAAGTGATCATCTTTAAGAGGAAGAATAAACTGTTTAATGAATTTCGATGTTGTGAGTTTGTTCAAAAATGTTCTGATTGATAAAACCCCAAAACAAAAACAGAAAATTATACTAATCTGAAAAATAAAGCATAATGGAACGTCGAAGCTATCTTGGAACTTCTGAAATTATGTGTAGAGGATTTTTATCATCAAGAATTTTGTCACCAATTTTGAGTAACATTTTCGTTGATCATTTTGCAGTAACATACATCGAGACTCACAAGAATGGCCCAAAGATATGTTGGTTTCATTTTGACAATGTATTTGCTATCTGGATTCACACAACACAGTTGGCATCAAGTCTTTTTTTCAAAATTGGAAAGTAAATAACCAACTGATTTTTTCAGAACTCTTCATTTCTATACTCCTCTATCTATCCCTATCTATTTACCTTGAGCACATTCACTGAAACTGTATCTTCATTGATGATCTAAATATTCAATGTAATGACTGAAACCATTCATTCTACAGTCGATCCACCAAAAGAATCTTCTGTTCGTGACTTGCTCAGAAAACCAACCCTCATTATGCGGCTTCATTAGCAGACACCCCGCATTGATATTAGCCAGTTCGAAGATCATAAGACAGACCTGTTAGTTTCCTAAACGATGAATCGTCAGTTCACCGTCCTCGAATATATCGAACAATAAACGAGCTTATTACCCTGATCCCCGATGGTGTGCGCTTGTGAATGCCTTGATTAATCTCCTTTATAACAAGCAACTATTTGCCTTTCAATTGACGGCGTTATAGCTTCATTACAGCCTACCCCGTATGTGCGAATCAGGAACCGAACATCACGCATGTGTGTGTACGTGTGTGCTTGGCATAACGTTAATTGCGTGATGGATATTCGGGACAAAGGCCTCAGTTGGCACATTTGGGGTGGTTTGTCGGTGGAAAAATTGTTATATTGGTATCACTTTCTGTTATAATACAGGGTGGAAAAATTAATCAAGCTGGTTTTCTCGGTACAGCCAACGACGCTCATACATTTTCAAGAGATGGTATGAGGAAAGGTATGTAAATTTTGTAAATTGAAACTCAAAGGTCTGATGTAACTTCAATATTTCGATTCTAAAAAATATTCAAAGATTATAATATGAACCAAAGTAGTTGTAAACAGTGATAACATACGTAGACCACATGTATGGGATTGACGGTATGAGTATCAAAGATAAACCAGGCTCCCCAAGGAGGTCACTTACAGAACCAAGCTTCGGTGAACGACGTACGATGTTTTTCACTACAAGGCAGGTCCAGTATAATTTCGAATAAAAATAGTGCAATATTTAACTACTTTGGCAGGTAGCATAGTCTTCATTTTTGTTTATTTTATTAAGTGTCAAGCGAGAAGTTATGAGCTCAATAGTATCAGTGAAAGTAAGATAATTATGTATGTCCGATTCCCAGACGTATAAGAATGAACTGGTTTCTCTTTAACAGTTTTTCGGGACATCACATTCCACCTCTTCGAAATTTGAATTTACCGTTTTTCATTTGGCTTGCCAATCATTGGTCTCCTAAGTAATAATCTCAAATCCAACAAAGCAGTACTCGGTAGGTGGTTGTTCGAGCTAGATGTTGCTCAAATAAATTGAATATTGGTGTTCATTTATTGAAGTTTGTTGACTTTTTGTGTCTCTTTTTGTGGGACTTCATGTCTTCTAAAGAAGTATGTGAAATGAAAAATTGATACACGCTATTATGCTAAAAAGTACTAGCAATTATCGTGAATTGAACCCGAGTTCATTTCTAAATAAACAATTATGTATGCAAATAACAAGCGGTGAAAAAAAACTAGTCAGCGTATCTAAACGACCCGAATGAAGTATCCCTGTAGCCGTTTTATCACAATAATTATACAATTAACAGAGGAGCATTTGCATCCATGTAATCTATATTATTCAGAAGAAGGCCACTCCTTCGGTTCGGAGTATTTTGCTGCTACCCGATCAATTTGTAGCGTATTATGTCTTCGAAGTTTATTTATGTCAACTTAACTACCAATTTTACATCGCTTCAGGGTTATTTATCATGAATAATTCTCAGCGATTTGATGATGTTATACCTTTTAAATACTCTCTATATCTGTTATGAATAATTTGCTTTTTTCTACGGAATAGAATGCGATTTTACTCAGCACAATCCTTGAGGCTGAGAATACGAAAAGAAAGTTTGTGTAACTCGGAAGATTTATTAGCCTTTCCACCCTCAAACGTTTGGTAGCTTTCCTGCCTTCAAAACTGTAGGTTGTTTTTGATGGCAAGGCCCTCTAGTTTCTTAATATCGAAACATAAAAGTTTTTTAAATCTGAACTTTGATATAGGGTTCAAACATTTTGATACATTTACAATATATTTGTGCTTTTCTTGTCATTTGAATATGCATTACAGGGTATTAAAATTAATATTGAGAGGAGATATTGCCGCATATTTGCTAGCACTTAGGACAGTTGTATTATTTTATTGAAGACGGCCAAATTGTAGGCCCTCAAGCCGTGGAATTTACAACCTAGGCGACGCAACAATGTGCTCATCTCTTATTTTATAAGGTTTTTTGATCAAACAAGTTGATGAAACAATTTAATATCAATAAGAAAAAAATATGAGGAAGGAGATCTAATTATAATGCTTTTCATTTCTCACACACTTATGTAAATATATAGTAATAAATTCATTCAATTTCATTCTTCCATCGTGGCTGAAACGGTTAAAACGATAAAATAGCAAAAACCATATTGTCGATCCATAAATAACTTAAAATTAGAAAAAAAGATGATACAAAGGGCATCTCAATATAATGTTCTTTCAAAAAATGAACTGCAGCAAATTGTCGCCGCAGTTTCGTTATGGTGTGTCATTCCTAATA
>WOGO01006166.1:0-10388 GCA_015342085.1 Leptinotarsa defecta
ACGAAAACTAGGCCACCAAACGCGGACTGCGATTCCAAGAATTGATTTACCGTATACCCTACGAGTGCAGATAATCTCACATCGGTGAAACTAGGGGGCCATTAAAAGTTCGCTTTGCCGAGCACAAGAAACACACACAGCGAGGGGATACCAGCAAATCAGGAATGGCAAAGCATGTTTGGACTCATCAACATAATATTAAGTGGTCTCAAGCTGAAATCATCCACAAGGAGGAACACTGGTTGAGAATAAAATTCAAAGAAGCCGCATAAATGCTGTCCAACAACGCATTCAGTCAAGCTAGCGTAGAGATACGCAACATATGGAAATTTATAATCAAGCGGAACACGACCAACTCCCGCCAGACGGTCACCTCCCGCTAAAACCGATGAAGCAGAAAGAGAGTAAAGGGGATAGGTGAAAGGACTCTCATGACCTATAAATAGTCAGATCTCGGAGAAATAGGTCCAGTTATCACCCGAAGACGATTGTGGATACTAACAATCGAAACATCGTGAAGTAACTTGGCTTTGAATCTTTTAATTTTCATTTTTTGTTGATAATTTTTAATTTTCATCTCATGTTGATTGTTAAATTTTTTGATTGTTGCTGGCATTTTATTTCATTGTAATTTCAGTTTTTTTGCTTGATATAATTGTTTTTTTTTCAGCTAATCTTCTTAATTTGTTATAGATTATTTCAGGGATTTCAAATCAATTTATATCATTTTTGACAATGGAAGTAGAAACTAATGAAATGCACTGGGAAAGAATGCTTTCAACTTTTCTACATCGGTGCCTCTAGAAAAGAGTCGATTTATGGTAAAAGTAATCCCTGTAGATTATATTCATTTGTTAAAATCAACTCGGAATGTTCATTACAAAAGACGATTTTCCTTCCAGAAACAAGTTTTTTTTTCAAAAATTTTGTTCAAAGTATACTGAGTTGAACCTCGACGTGGAGGTGTAGTTTGCCTGCCACTCCTGAGATATACAGTGACGACGGAAATAGTTACGACTCTCCTAACTTTTGACGGTGCAAGATATCAAGGTCAAATAAAATTTACGTGAGAAAAAAACAATAGTGCTTCATTACTCGTCCCGTAACGGCACTACAAACTTTTAAATCCAAATAGAGAGAGGGGTTCGATTCTCGTCTGATAGGTATTTCAGTTTTCTATCCAAAACTTTTTTATTTTTGAAAATTGAATCGGATTTTCCTGAATAATTAGCAGTTATCTATTTATTTTGAGGATCTGCAAACAAACGATAAATATTATAATTTCAATGAAAATGCATTCAAAACCCACTTCTATTTATTCAAATATATATTTGGAATGTTCATCATTTACTCCCTGACAAAAATGAAGGTTGTTTTCAAATTCATGTCCTACATAATATAGTGTTTCTGAGATCATTTTATTAGGATCACCTCTTATTCCTACCATGAAATGAATTCTGAAATAAACGGTCGTTGTGTTATGTGTACTTTTGATTTCACGAAACTCCACAAAAAATCTGAATACGTAGCTTCAGGTAATCTACGGGGTCATCCTAAAACACCATGATTACCTATCCACGGATTTGCATAATTTCCATCCAACCACTTTCAAAACAGCCTCTCATAAAAAAGGTATCTCATCTTGCTGAGACGTAACGTCAGTTGAAGACTCGTTATACAAATCGGTAGGCAGGCAAACGTAGTCCCATTGAAGCGCCCACTAGATCTCCTGATATGACGCCTCTAGATATTTTTGAAATAATACCTGGCATTCAAGTGTACGATACACAACTGCAACAAAATGAATATGAAACAGCTAATCACTTAGGAAAATATAATTCGATTCGTGTAATCAGAGAATTTTTGGTAGAGAATCGGATAAGGTATCACGAGGCCTCTCTTTGCATTGTCTCTTCTACTGAGATGAAATGAAAATGATAACTATTCACGTAAATTTTGTTCGACCTAGATATCTTGCCCCATTCAAAAGTTGGAAGGAAAAGTACTATTTACCTCCGTACTGTATACCTTTTGGCAAAATCAAGCAGGGTGAATATCTAACTGTATAATTACTAACTGTATATCTACACAGAAGAGACAAAAATCCAATATCTCTCCAATGTTCAAGGCTTTCGAGCTTGTCAACTTTTGGTCCTTATTCAGGTGAGTGGATCTTTTTTTGATATTATCTAGCAGCGTCGGGGTATGCCAAACAGTGGAGCTCCATTCACTTGAATTAATTTTCCAGAGGAGGTCCAATTCGAGCTCTGTGTAGTAAGAAAAGATGTAACTTTCTTCGTCCTGCAGCGAAAGGCGTTAGAATATCCCTGCTATTGTGTTGTCACCTATGGAGTTGGTTATCCTCTCTGATGATGGCCTCATCCCAAGGTGTGCTTATCTAAATGACAAATATATATATGAATCTCAACCCACTGTCACTAACCGAACTTTCTACATAATGTCGTAGAAAGTTCTGCCACAGTAATGTGAAGCACAGCTGTGATGGACATTCTTTTCCTATCAATGTGGCCATCAATAGAAGAGGAGGAAATCAAAGAATCCAACCATAAGCCTACAGAGACGATAGAAATGGACTCAACATCCCTGTAACGTAAAGAGCAAGCGATCACTTGATCCTGTTAGTAAAACTACGAAGCAAGTTGGTGCATCACGGCAGCACTCATCGCCTTCCCAAGCCTAGAATATCTCGTGGATCTGTCTTGTTCCAAATCCTTAAACAGCGGGGCCGGTTCTGTATCAGAAAAGGCAAAAAAAATCCCCCTGAGCAGGTTGGCGAACACTCACGCTCAAACCAGAAGCAAATAAGCCCTATAGAGCTGAATATAATGTGTCGTGATATATACTCATTCACATATGAAGTTGGTAAGGTTGCTACGGTTATTGATCTTAGCCATCGTTATCCGATAACTTCAAGAACGACCAGTCAACTGGAACCTTTTCAGTATATCCAGAGCAGCATACCAGGATGGCTCCATGTTACCCAAAAGGCTAGTAGGTGTAGGAAGTATCCTGCAGCCATGGAAGGGCATTTCTTCAAAATGTGTCACAAAAGACGCATTTCTCGAACGTTTTTTACCTCCCTACTTGAAGAATGTAGTCGCAAACCGAATACACATTGAATTGAAAACGTTTATCACTGTCTGTCAACTTTGGAGTCGTTTATTATTCACAATGAAATTCAAGCGCTGATACCAGAGCACATACTCTGTGGCTGCCTTGCCGCGAAATATATCAAGTTTCCAGCGGTTAGCAAAGTCTCACTTTTGCCAGTTGACATAAACAGTAAGAAACCAAATGGAGAGATATGCTTCGTCAGGAGCCGAATTTAATTCGAGTGCAATTTTTAAAATTTTGTATTGAGTCAATCGTGAAATATGATCAATGTTTTCGAATTGTTATTTTGTGGAAGTTTAAAAAATATATCCAAATTGAATACAATACAATGAATAAATACAATAAATAGAATTCTGTTATCACAAAGATAAAAACTATTCATTTTCAGTATTCCAAAAAACATTCAGTAGGCACTAGAAATAAATAATATATTTCGACATACTGAATCGTCTGTTACTGAAAACTCAAAAAATATGTCTTTTAAAAGTGTAATCGACTAGTAGAAGGGTATTTTCCAGAAAATCCAATACAAATCAACTCACATCACGTTAATTTGTTGTCAATTCACATTACTAGTGAATATCGAAGATCTATTGAAGTAATAGTATCAAACTAAGATAATGGACCTTTTCACTGAAAGTTTCCAGTCTTGCCAGTCGATTCATTATGGGAATTGAAAGTTATCTGGACCCAACAAAAGAGCTGCAAAAAAAACATTTTCTCATACTGAGGATATCAACCTTTCCATCAATAGTGTAGATACCTTGACATTTCAGTATTGTTTGCTGTGAAACAATGATCGAAAGAAATAAAAACGTGGTTCAATAAGACATTTCATTTGTAGAGCCAACCTTCGACATGGACTATCTTTTTCTGCAAGACAACTAGTCGAAACCAGAGCCTAAGAACAAATCATTCGTCAGAAGACAGAAGACTCAATTTATGTTCCCATAAATATCGTGTCCGTGAGGCGAGATGTAATCGTCTTTTCTTCCTCAAGATTCTCCTTTGGAGATAATTGTATCTAGCAATGTTAGAAACAATTGCTTCAAGAGATGAAGAAGACGAGTGTCGCAGTTCTGGTGATTGGAAAAAGTTTTGTTTGTGGATTGCATCATGTATGCTGATGATGCCACATTTCACTACTCAAATTTCGATATCCACGGTTTAAACTGAGGTGATTTGGTGGTTCATTCCAAATCAGCTGAAGTAAAATATAGTGCATTTCTTTAAAGTCCCCTCCCTTTAGTTTTTTTGAACAGGTCAAATTGAAAAATTGAAATTTGGAATAATTAAATCAATGCAGGAATACTTTATTTTGGAATGAAATTGATAGATGAAACTTTCAAGATCAGGATTTGGCGCCATCTGGGAAAAAAATTGAATGAGGAGGGGGGGTTTTGTGACACATCATTTTGAAGCTCCTGAAGAATACTTTACAACCCTAGAATATGAAGTCGATATCTTCACCTACTACAAAATGGCGGGACATTCAATAACTTCCTGAAGACAAACATATTATTACCGATATTTCTAGAAGGATTCCTTTTTATCTGCCGTATGCAATTCCTACAACCCGATAAGGTTTGTTAAGTTATTTTTGTATATAAAAACGACAAAAAATGTCAGTACGACAATGAACATCATTGTTCAGTTAGAATATTCTCTTTTAGTTTTCGGTTTCAGTAGTAGAGAGGTACTACGTCAACAATCTCTGAAATGGTCAATTATCATCCATTGGGAGAAAAAATTGAAGCGATATTTATTTACGATGCGACGCGTAACTTTCACGAGACCGAAAAGATTTTCAATTAACGTTTTTCGAATCGTCCTATCTGTAGAAAATATTTGAGGGAACTTGTATCCAAATTGAAAACTACCTTTAGTGTACATAACAAAAAGCCCACAGATTATCCGTTCATTCCGAAAGAACAGCAAGTGCAAATAATTGGTGAGATGGTAGTAGATTCTGAACAATCTACTTATTTTACTGTGTGGATACTTTTGAAGAGGAATAGGTATCATCTATACAAAATTAAAATGATACACCAATTAACTGAAGATGACCCTGATCGAAGAACAGAATTCTGTGAAATCATAATGGAAACCATTGCAAGACATACTACGTATCTTCATAATATTCGTTTCAGTGACAAATGTACATTTTTTTCAAACGGAAATATTCTAAGACAAAATTGACATCAGCCCTCACGTTTTCCGGGAAACACATACCCAATATTCAGAAAAAAATTAACGTTTGGGCAGGAATATTGGGAAACCATATTGTAGGACCTCTTTTTATTGATCGAAATTTAACAGGGGAACTGTATTTGAATACCCTGGAAACTACTGTTGACCCTCTCATCACTGAAATCGTCGAAGCGAATCCTAATGAATTCGATAGGATATTGTATTTCAACAAGATGGGGCACCACCACATTACTCCAGACAGATAAGAAACTATTTGGATACTACTTTTCCCGGTCGTTGGATTGGCCGTCGAGGTCTTACAGAATTGTCAGCCCGCACGCCAGATTCAATACCTTTCGACTTTTTCATGAGGCTATTTGAAGCAAAAGGTATACGAAACTGAACCTGCTTCAATATTGGATATTCGGCAGAGAATAATAAATATTTGTAAAGATATTGACGTTACTGTGTTCGAAAATATTCGGCGTGAAATATCGTATAGGCTGTTCATATGTCAAGAAGTTCAAGGCAACCACTTGAACTGACCTTGTGCTTATAACCTCATATTATGTAGTTCAGGCAATTATTAAAATTTCCGCCATTTTGTAGTAATTTGTAGTAATTGAAGATATTGACATTATATTCTAGGGTTGTTGGGCATTTATTAGGAGCTTCAAAAATATGTGTCACAAGACCCCCCTTTCTATTTAATTTTTTTCCCAGATGGAGCCCAGTAGCCGTTTCGAAAGTTTCATCAGTCAATTTCACTTAAAATAAAGTATTCATGCATTAATTCAATTATCCGAAATTTCAATTTTTTGAGTTGCGCTGTTCGAAAAATAAAAGGGCGGGCATTAAAGAAATGCACTGTATAAATAAAAATCAAATAATCATGTTTACTACAAATTTAATACAAATCATACACTGAACCACAAGAGAACAGTCAATTCACAGAAAACTAAAAAGATTACTCAGCTTTGATATTTGTCCGATTACTTAGTTCTCGTTACTCCAGACACAGCTTACCATAAGTTCATAAGTATAATGAAAATAACGTTTCCATTTTGTATCATCAGAAGAGAACACTCTGCTCGTGTCATAATGAAAAATTAAAAATCAAAATGTTTTTCGACCCAAAAAATATACTATCTATCTGTTTCATTCATTCAAATCAGGAAAATAGTATTATACGACAATTACATTCTTCATGATGTATCAGGAAGAAATCTTTCAGCGAAAAAAGAAAAAGAAGAAACCGACAGGTAACACTTGTAGTCGTTATAGCAGAGAGCATTCGAAGTTGTAAACAGTAATTGAAACTTGTACCGTTAAAATGTATGTATTGCTTTGGAAAGTTGTAACAAAGTTTCATTCCTGTTTCTTTTATTACTTCAAGAAGTTGTGCAGATGACCATAATGATGAAAATAAAATGGCGATAGGGAAATTCAGTTATTCCGACTGTGAAAGGCAGACTGTTGATTTGCTTGTACATTTTGCGCAATGTATTTCCCATTGGATATATCAGAAGATACATGCTTCAGTAAAGGTACGGATTTTTCATGACACAAAGTAATGGATATAATTTCATTACTATCAACATAAGTAAAACATAAGTAAAATCAACATAAGTAAAACTTTTCTACTTGTGGAGTAGCCACAACATTTATTTGATATTTTTATAGTGATTTGGTTGATCTCACGAACTGAGTACCGCCTTATTATCAACAGATATTGTTAGAATATTGAGAAAGTTGAATCAACTTTTTTATAATACATATTTTTGTGAATCACGAAGTCGAATCGTACTGATACGGCTAGAATTCAAACAAGTATATTATGATTCTCAATATGAGAGTCATTTATTAATTACTATAAAAAGTGAACTGAGTCAATGTTAGATTTCAACTCCGAAACTATAAAAGCCAAAACGAGAGCTTCACAACACAAGTATAATTGGAAACACTTAGGATGGCACTCCTCTCGTGCGATATCTTCTTCATTTGTAGCGGATTGATTTTCAATATTCTGCATTCTAATTGCATTACGCGAACGATTTTCTTATTTGCGGTATTATGAATGACACACGGCCAATTCTATAACATTATTCATCTGATATGAAAATCGGAATATGTTTCATATGCGAAAGAATATTATTATCTCTGACAAGGGAGGTGCAGTCTGGCTGCCTATAAGTAAGAGTATTGATGAATTGAAGGATGATAGCGAGAATAATCTGGGAATATCGTAGAAAAATCAAAGAACAAGTGGACAATCTATTTCTCTGTTAGTGTGAGATCATTCGACACCGATCATCAACTCTACACACAGGCCGTCAACCAGTTGCGAGTGTACCGATACGGTACCTCAGTTACTTCTATTTTTCAGGTTAGTTTTTGCTAGTTCAAAATGATAAAAACTTAGTACATCACCTGTACATAAATGTGTCGGTATTTTGTAATGTGTTTGATATCATTTCTAATTAATATGAAACTATAGTCTGTTTTCTGATAGTGGAAAGAAATGATTGCTCATTATGAATGCAGAACGTTGAGTGCTCGAACATAATTTAGTAATTTCGTTATGATTTGTCATATCTGGTATTACTGATTTTTTATCAATATTTCATTTCTGTGTAATTTTGTCGACTACATATTCCGTAGAATGGGCTATATTCGAACATACTATGGAGAATAGTTTTTCAATAAATGTTTTTTTTGTCGAAGTCACTCAATGATATCCGCTTTCTTCAATGCTTTAATTTGTATTTCCTCCATTTTTCTGGAATGAAAACTTGCAGTATTCATCACCATAATAGAGTTGGGTAGGCTGAGGTCCAACATTTGCTCAAACTATTTGCTAAAAACATCATCATTCATGTCTTTATGGTAACCGCCAGATTGTTATGGTTGAAACATCAATAAACTGTCTTCAATGAAATCATTAACATCAATGTGGTTAATAATCATAAGATTGCCCTCTCCAGAAGGCGACTTCTATCCGGAAGACCAGCCTTCTGAAAATTTTCGTGAACATGAAATGTTTCTGCCACACCTTTTCGACGGTATATCTTTATTCAAATTCAAAGATAGAAAGCGCTTAATGAAAGATCCTATACATCGATGATTTTGAAATTTGAAACGAAAGATGAGAGCGCCATAAACATTAGGAAAAATTATCTTTTTTTTTAACACAGCAAATTTGCTCATTCGTTTTACTGAAGACAAAACTGAAGTAGCCATTTCAATTTACACATCAAGTATAAGGTACTTATATGAGGTCGCAAGAGCTTCATCATTAGTTCATATTCTTCAAGTAATAAAATACTTGAATGTATATCTCTTCAAGAATACATTGGAATGTGTATCTCTTAGCAAATAGTGAAAATTTGCATCTTTCTGTTACATAGGAAATTGTATTGCTGTTGCTGTATGATATGTTATATCATATCAGCAACATTGAATGTTAGGAATAAATAGTACATTTCTCACTTTCCAACTGACTCAATCGTGTATGCGTATGAAACAGTCACATTAAATTATTTACTACTTCGCTGCTTAAGGTAATCTATACTTCATAGTTCTTAGATGCGCATTTAGAAAGGATTTTCTAATATTTCAACTGGGAAGCCCCCTGTGGGGGTTAAAGAAGCGCGTTCACCTGTGAAAATCACCGTTTCTCAGTACCGCTATATTTTCGAAGGCAAAAATTTCGTATGTAGGTTTAATTTATGTTGTAGATGTGCAATAGAAAATAATTTTTAAATATTTCAAATTTCCGGTGGGTGAATTCATATTTAGATTCATCATTGCACCCGTGCGGAGTAGGGGCGGCTCGCTAGTAGACTATAACTTGGTTAGCGAAACGCGTGTCGAAAGTCATTTCTAATATGAAATAAGTATTGCTAGCTAGTACTCAGTTAAGCCCGACATTCGCCATCATTTTTTGAAATCGACCAATTACCTATAAGTACCTAATATCCTGTTTGAGTTTCAATCGTTCTTGATATTTTTGAAATATTGTTGCTCGACTGCCATTCAGAAAACTGAATCAACGAATCAAAAATCTGATTCATTTCAATAATCGGAGTTGTGAAAGAGAAGACACACCGGATCTATTATGGGACACAGCCTTAGGCTCCTTATTGAATATTCACAAAGCTGAGGCAATCGCCCTTCAAGACGAAATCCGTAATCAAAAACTCATTATCACGGTCCTACTCTTTTCATACCACTCTTCTGTCCTAAATCCTCTTGAACGAAATGATGGCCCGAGTTAAATTCATCCAACCCCTAACCCTCTTTTGTGAGCCGTAGCTGTGCCCACTATAAACACTCCTTTGTCTTTGTTTCCCCCCTCATTAACAGTTTTTAAAACAAGCGCTTTAAAAATAAGCAAGGGTTTATTTAAGGTTTTTTTTAATTCACTTAGTTGGACGAAGGTACGTATAGAAAGAAACGATGTACAGAATAAATATTGATCTTGTTCTTTTTGAAATGCCGTGTTACTCGTTTCAGTAATTGAATTATCACAAACGTAATATCTGAACAGCGACATACAATGTAAAGGCAGAAGTCAAAATGTGTCTGAAGACTCTATCGTACGTATAAGAAATGTGATATTTCGAAATTGAATTTCGAAACATACCTCTCTACCAACGTAGCTACACAATGAAGTACTGCTAAATGTCTGCCGAAAAACAACTGCTTCCCCGGCTGACACCACGGTGGACATTTTTACAATTTCAATGTGGAAATAGAATATGTCAAATGCGTATATCACAACAACGTTGCTACGAACAAATATGTATGTATGTATGTAATCAATTCATCACTTTTGATTTACGGGAGAAAATAAAACAATGAAATTTGTTGACGAAATATGTTTAAAATATGTTTGACTATATTCAAAATATGTTCAAAATATGTTTTTTTGTTGACCAGATATCGCACCCCTACGAGCGACAACCCTCAGCAGTCGGAACTTGCGCGAACTAAGGATGTGATTCCTAAGGATGTGATTCCTAACATGCCAAAAAATTAAACAATACCGCCCTATAATGCAA
>WOGO01006167.1:0-11929 GCA_015342085.1 Leptinotarsa defecta
CTCCTGGTGAAGGGGATTATCACAGTTCTCTTGGGTTTGACAGATATGTGCTCCCTCAGGCACCAACTGTGAACAACGTCCATCGTGTTTTGGAGGATATTACTGGCTACCCTTCCCGACGTGGACCTTGGCAAAATAAAAAGGTCATCTGCATGAGCTTGCAGATCTATTTTTCTTCTTTTGAGGACATCAAACAGACTATCCATCAGGAGCGACCACAGAAGGGAGATCTGTTTAAAAAATATGTTTTTCCGTTAACCAGCTGTCGCACCCCTACGAACAATAACTCTAAGAAGTCGAAACTTGTGCGAGCTAAGGATGAACGAGATCTTACATTTTAACGTGTGATTCCTACCACGGATAGTACCCCACCTTGAGGGCAGCCAACGAATATCTCACAAATGATTCATTCACTGAAGCAACTCAAACTTTCATAATTTTTCTGGAAGATCAATAATAAAAAAATATAAGTTTTCAAAAACTCCTTCAATGAGCCTCATAAAGTATAATAAGTCTCGACAAAAATAATACTGTTTCATGAGAGAATCGTCTGTTCCTGAATATAGATTATATAACATGATAACATGAAAAACAAATATCTCCTAAATGAATTGTCATAGACACAATACTTGGCCACATTGTCTGCCTGTAAAGATATAAGAATGATATTTATCATCTTATTTAGGATCTGTGGAGAAATTTAAAAAATACTCAATTACCATCTTGGCAATAAAAACTGTTACTATTTTTTATCAGCCTCCACACATTCTTCGTCGAATCATGTTATGTTCTGTCCTTATAGCCGCATTTCCAAAAATATGTACGTTCTTCTCTAAAAGCGCAGAAACACATTTGGTAACCACTTTCAGAATTTTCAAGAGGAATTTACAGCTGAAATAGAGCTACAGGCTATGCTATCTCATTAGTTTGGTATGAAGACTGAACCATTTGGCATGGCAGTTCGTCTTTATTCAAAAGAGTAGCTCTTTCTTATCGTACCCATCGATTTAGCCTTGGTAGTCTGGATTATTAAAGAAAGGTTGTGAACTTGTCCACGCTTGGCAGCATATTACTTGTTCAAAAAACCTCAGTCATAATACAACTAACCTGCATGAACTCGAAAATGGATTTGTTATAGCCATCATCCTCCAGATAATACCCATAAACATATGAACCACAAAGAACTCTTCTAGCTTTCAGCAACTCTCTCACTCCATCCTCAATGAATTTTGTGCCTTTGTCACCAGTATCTAAAATAAATGATGTTTGAATCATTACAATTTTTGAATGAGAACTAAAAATATATTTCAAGATTCATTATTATCTTCTCATCTTCATAATCACGGGTTGGAAATAGATCATGGATGGATCACGTGAAGATACATGTATTCGAAAGCAACACATGAGTTGTTAGACATATCTATTCTCAATCCCATTAGACTCAATACTGACCTTCACCCTTTTTCATTCCCAAACTACTAGCCAAAACCTCCATTTTCTGCCTGACGCCAGTGAGAAGTGGTTCCTCTAATTTTTGGCTATTCTCATGATTCCGAAATCTAGTATAAAAATGTAAAAAACGAGACATCTCTTGCATTTGATTGTTTCTGTCCATCGCCTCTATTATGAGAGAACCTTGTTTCTCATCTGCTTTATGCACAGCCTCGAATCTGTTACACCTAAAGTAACCACCTGTAGCAGAACTGTGTCTTTTCCATGATTCTTGACAGACCCAACAAAAGTCAAATTTACACTAGAATAGGAAAAACATTGATATCATTGAAATTGGCGCAGTCGGTAGGATCGAATCATCAACCAAGGAAATGGAAGTTTCAACGCTATAATTCCTTCAGCAATCATTGTTATCAGTTTCGATTATTCCTTGGTTTTGATTCGATAAAATTAAAATTTTCATGCGTTCATAATATTGAATATGAGGATGATATATTATTTTACCTTCGAACACTTCATGTGATTGCAGCCCTCATTTTTCTGAATTGGACTTTTACAGTTGGGACAGGGTTTCGAATTCGTAACCAACCAAAGACAATTTGCTGCATCTTCAGTCCCACTACAGGAAGCTTTCAGTTCTTCAGGCTTTACTTCGTTGATCTTTATTTGCCATTCCTGCCATTGTTTGCAACCACATGGGGCGTGGGCTTCTCCTGTAATGAGAAACCGTTAAACTGAAGGAATAAACTTCAACAAGAGTGGTGAATTGAACATGTATCTGTTTCAAATTTTAAATCAATGTAATCGATATCTATCGATTTCGTTCTTCACAACATATCTTATTCGTTGAAGCATAGTGCCAGAACGAAAATAATATCGGAGTGATCTGTAATGCATAAAAGTAATTTTCTCGTGCATACAAAATCATAGAATTGCTCACCTAAGCATTCCCAACAGAAAAAATGTGCGTTTCCACAATCAACGGCATGCGATGTTACCGGCAGTGTTTTCTTGTTAACATTTCTGCCTCCTACACCATCTGCAATCGTTTGTTCTGCTTCTGGAAGCCTCACTGCCCTCCCACAGCCAGCTATTGGACACCACTTGATGCTTTTATTACTTTCCACAAAGGCCTGGAAATAGAATAACGTCAATATAACTCTGAGCGTTGTAGGTTCAGACTTTCGTTTTCTTGAAGGTTGAAGATATGCAGGAAAATGAACAAAGTAGAAAATCATGGAACCGAAATGCTTTCAAGGTGGAGCAGGAAGCAAAATCGAAATATGATAGAGAGAATTGGAGTCTCTTGCGTGAAAGAGATCTGAGAAAATACATTTTCTATTTCAGAAAAACACTTCCTTAACTTCGCTTACCAAATTAACATTATCAGTAGACGATAAAGACTGAAATTTACATCTGAATTTCGCCTATTTATGTATGTATGTTTTCAAATGCAATTTATTAAATGATTTTTCAGTATAGTGTTAGTTTGCAATCACATCTCAATTACTTATTTATATAGGTTGTTTATTAAATGTGCGGCAAAAATTCCTTCATCTAATAAAATCATTGAAAAAACAATATACGACTATTACAAAAGCAATGAGATTTCTACAACTGAAATCATAAGGAAGAAATTGAAAAGGTACTTCCGGCCATAACGTGAGCTGCTGTGACAAAATTTTTCAGAATTGAATAAAGAAACTAGGATTTAGATTTGAAATAATAAACAAACGTCAAGCAGTTATGGAAAGCAGAAGAATACTGGAATTGCGTAACAAATACTCAGAACAAATAACCAAATATAGACAAGAACAACGGCAAATTTTCTATTTGGACGAAACTTGGTATGACACTCACGACACAGTTGCGAAAGGTTGGACTGATGGTTCGAGAATATGTACGCCTAATATGCCTCCAAACAAAGGATCGATACCAATCATTGTATGTCGCGGAGGAAGTAAAGAATGGGCTCCGAATTCTTTGAAATTATGTGGAAAAAACATGAGGACTGCAATGTTGACTATTATAAGAACATGGAAGCTAGCATTTTCCAGGAATGGTTTGAAAACACGTTGATTCCAAATTTTGATGCTAATAGTGTTATAGTTCTTAGCAACACTTCGTATCTTTCGCGACAACTCATCAAAGTCCGAATAAAAATTCGAGAAAAGATGAAATACAAAGTTTTTAAATAGATAATTTAAATTTAAATAGATAATTTGTATTTTGAAGATAACTATACCAAAAAACAACTACTTGAAGTTTTACACACAAAAACACTTGAAAAAGGGTATGCCCTTGAAAGTATTGCTGCTAAGTATGGACACACCCTACCGAGACTTTCCCCTATTTTTGTGTTTTCAATCCCATCGAGTTGATTTGGGGAAAATTGAAACTAAGCATCAGGCGTTAAAATAGTGATAGAGCTAATTAAAGAATAAGTATCTAATATTACCGAAGAAGACTGGCAGAAAAGGATTGAAAAAGTAATTTTAGTTGAAAAAGACTATATGGAGATTGGACACTTCCATCATCATCATACTAACGATGGAAATGAACTCATTATTGATTTATATGACGACAGTAATAGTGAAACAGAGAATATGAAAGAGGAATTATCAGAAGCTTTCAAAAAAAGTTGGATAAGTGTTTTTGAAGCGATCGATTTTGTATATAAATATATGTAAGTAAGTAGTATTCAGAAGTATTTTCAATCATCACTCTGTTATTTGAGTCCATACTTTCCCACTCATCTATTACAAACAAAATTAGTTAGCTCCCCAACTATATTATTAAAGGGGAACTGTTCCACTAGGTAGGTTCCACTACATCGTTTACTTGCACTATAAAAACAATCATATACCTACTAGAGAATAATAAATGCGAAAATGAAATGTCCATGAGAGGTATGATGTAGAGCTCCCAAATAAAGTTTTATGACTCCCTCAAACGTACATTGATCAAATTAATATTTAGGAAATGATTTCAGTCCGAAATTACGTTATTTCCGGAAGTTTCCAATCGGGCAGTTGGAAGTTCAATTGGACTAAGTTCTCAATCAAACATATTTTGGGGGGGATTTAATATTGTTCTATTGTATTCCGTAAGAAGTTCCAGAAATGAGCATGACGATCACTTCATGGCGACGCCCTCTTTGAAATCGACAGAAAACCAAAACTCTGTTTTCCGAAGATGACTGATGTTGAAGCTTGACTTTAAATACAAATGATATATCATTGGCATTTGCTATCGTTCTTCTCAGAATTGTTTTTGTTGAAAACAATTGATGTTAAACGTTCATTCATAGCAAGTTGATTTTAACTACTACAATTTTTTTCAGATTCCAGGAACGGCAGTATCTGTACTATTGTCAAACGGTTGCCTAATAATGTCCTTATTTTTTTTCACGTCCGCTTTTTTTGTGATGTATGGACTTTTCTCGCAATTTGAGAAGAGAGAATTGAAGTTGAAAGATCTAGTCGGAGCTGTCATCAGTAGATATATTAGGTATGTAGTTCTTTTCATCAATATCAATTCATATAATGAAAGTGTTTGTCTGCTTGTCCGTGCGTTGAAATGCGCTAATTTAAAAAACAGAATAATCGATTTTGGCGTGGTTTTCACTAATGCATTCATTTCAGTCGGTTGGTGAATGGAAAAGTTGAGTCAATACCTACTACTATGAGAATACCGTTGTTTAGGCTGAAACTCTTATCAACTCTATATTTTCTTTGTTAAACATTATTATTTTCAATCAAAGATAGGTGGCAAACACATGAGCTCTAGCTGTTAGAAAATCTTGGAAAACAAGTGTTGCGTGACTAGAATGATTGTCTAGCTGCAGAACTGGTTGATCTTGACTCGGTTTTGTGAATTTAACAAAATGCTTCAGCCATAACAGAAACATCCCATCGTTGGTCCAGCCATTGGATGTGACCTGATATTCTGCATCAGCGGGTCTGCCTTTAGCTAGTAATGGTGAAAATCGTTTTCTTCGAAACAAAAAAAAGGTGACACATATGATCCAACAGCACTCATGGCGCAAATTACGGTAATATTTTTGCCACGTTCCCAACTAGTTGCTGAACCTATTCTTTTTTGCCCTTTTTTTGCTAAAATGTTTCCTGGTTCTTGAACCGTTGTTATGCCGGTCTCATTCATATTATATATATTCGACTTTTGAAATTTATATTTGGACATAACTGCTTCAAGATTTTCAAAGAATCGTGTGACTTCTGTTTTGTTGAAACCTTTGATACGATTGATACTCGTGGCTTCGGGCTTACGGACACTAATGGTAGGATTTCGTTTCAAAAACCTTCCAACCAGTCTCTTCCAGCTAGCTGCTTCTGGGTATTGAATCGATGCTTTATCTTAAGATTTTCTGCGCATCTATAGGCAAGGCGACAAAATTGCCATCTAGATAAACCATAGAACATGTTAGAGAGCTTAATTAGATGGGCAGTCATTTCTTTTTCTTGTTCGATTGTAAAACAAGGACGTCTGCCTAATTGCGCCGAATACTGCAAGTTGCCCTTCTTTAATCTTCTCTGGAAGGTTTGGTAGGGGATATTACATTGAAGAGCTGCTTTTCTTATACCCATTCCATTAGCCACCAACCTAGCACCCCTTTGGAGGTCTTCTGATGTCCACAAACCCTTATCGGTTTTTCTCTTCCACGTCCTGGGCATCTGAAATGAACATCAGGATAATGGGGTAATGGGAGCCATTGTGGCTCCTATTACCCCAAGGTGCATTTTTTATTTAAAATGTTTAAAATCAAGAATAGCATAATTTAACAGAAAATCAGATGAGATGCAATGAAATTACATACTTTTACGAACCTATAGTGATAAAATAATATGGATTAGACAAAAACCAATAATACTTACCGCGCCAATAACTTGCACGAATCTCTAGAACAAGATTTCACAATTTCACTCCTCTCCGGTCAACAGTTTAAAACGAACTGATTTAAATAACAGCGGTATCTATGAGCCATCACAGCTTAATGTCAAGCGTAGAGGACGTTCAGAAGTTACAATAAGGCGTTCCAATCCTTATTAATACCCACTGGCTCTCATTCCCCCCATCTCCCCTAGTCTTCATATTCAGAACAAAGCTTCAACAGAACCAATGAGAGTACCTACTTTTGAAGGACCACTACCTTTATCATTCAGTTATTTCAATTTGTTATAAATATACTTACAATTTTCCCAAAAAATGGCGAAGAAATGAACATCACTAAGGCGTAAAAGCTAAAAACTACTCCAGAGAGTGTATCAGAGAGGCCTTTTTCTGAAGCTTCTTTAGGGAAAAAAGGTGCCATTATAGACATTGAACAGAAGCTCATGAAGTCCACTAGAGCTATAGAAACCAGGGTCATTTTCTGCCTTCTGGTAAAGCTCTTCACAGTAGAAGGTACTAAGTGAGAGTTCGCCCTGGAAGAAAACAATGATGAATTGTAATGCTATATCCATTATCTCACATCATAAAATCATTTGATGCACTTTGCACATCATAGTACAAACTTCATACCACTTGGTTGTCCAAAATTCTATAATCTGTCACTGAATGAAATAGAGCGAATCAATGAACAAGGAACTGACGAATATAGGTCGAATCAACGCAGTCAAACACACTGTTGTAGTAAAGGATATTAGGAACATTTTCGAGGCAAAGTAAATGAAGAGACAAAAAAATAGACGACAAAAGTTCGTTGAGTTTTCAAGAAACTCAGACTGAGGGTAGGGAACAGTGAAACTGAGTCAACAAGAACATGAAAGTCATTCACTTCTGCTAGAAAAATATAAGTAAGATAGAGAAATCACTGCTACGGCAAAACATGCGTATATAAGAGACTCAAAAAGAAAGAAATTGCTTCAAGAAAATCAAAATATAGAGAATTGCGGTTATACTGAAGAAGCAGAATATATTTGATAATCAATATCTATGTAGAGTTTCACTGTGGAATTCCTAACTCAACCTTCAAATCCCAGCAGCAAAGTAATCATACAAGGTTCTGTTATAAATGACAGGGAAACTATTCAAAGAAGAATTTCGGGAGAGAAGTGGCAGAAAAGGACTTCTGAGACGAAGATATGGGATGCACACCAGGTGCGTGGAAAGTGAAATTGTTAGTGGAACTGGAATTATTAGTGTACATTAGGTCGACCTATTTAAACGGCGATCAACAAACATGCTCTAAAAACATTATGGTTTCTGTTTACTTCTGACTCCTATACAGAATACGAATGTAAATCCGGGAAAATCACTCGAGTTCCTAATAATAGCGATAAAGAAAAAAACCTAACGAAACTACATACAAGAAGGTTGAACATTTTTTAAAATCTCACGGAATTGTTTCAGGAAAAAGAGTGATCGGACTGACAGGAGAACTACAGAAAAGGTCAATACTGGAAACCAAATGCAAACCTTTCTGGAAAAATCATATGTTCATCGTTCTAGATAAAAATTTGAAAGTAAATTCTGGTAATAGTGAGTGAGAGGTACTATTGGGTGAACTGTCGCTGAGATTAAAAAAATAGCGATTTATTTCCAACAGGAGTAACCACTTACAGGAAATGCTATTATTACAGGGTACATATGAAATAAATATTAAAAATATTGGAATATGAAATATTTAAAAGGGGAACGAAAAATTAAGTATATAACACAAAAAGTTGCATATCATACAATGTAGCAGTACTGACACAAATATTATAGTATTATTAAAAGTGATTGTTGATACATGAGAGAATCAAAATGAATATCGCAATATTGACAGATTTTATTGAAGCTACTGCACATAAAATTCAATGGTGATCATAGCACAAGATTTGTGCGTGATGCTTCGCAATAGAACTTCAGATAGTGTGATTTTCACTCCTTGGTACTGAGAAATTGATCTCGGGTGAAAGAACCGTACTGTCAAAATTGTTGTTAAGTAATTTATACAAGAATTTGATTCCATGGATAACTCCCCTATTTTCCAAAGATGTCATATCAAATCATATCAACAAAATGTTATGATCAATGCCTCTAATGGGGTATCGTCATCAACTTTTAGACATAAGTAAGTATTTTAGGAACTTCCTCTGCACGCTTTCAATTGATGTTTTTTGGTAGTCGTAAACTGGATTCCATTACACAGAGCCATACTCTATCTGACATACGTAAAATACACAATTTCAAGGTAAACGAATCCAAGCATCCAATTTGCATCAGCAGTCATATTCTTTATATATGCTGTAAATGTTGATTTACTGTCATATGTTTAACCAAGGTTGTGTACCAGGTTGATTGTATCATTATTGTTGATTGAATAATCGCACATTAAAATTCGCAATTTGAAGGAATGGCGGAATGGTGGAATAGCTACAAATTGGGACTGGTATGTATTAAGTTGAAACTAAAATTCAACAAGAAATCGGTACCAAGAAGTTTCAAAAATGGTGGCTTTACCAACTCCAGTGACTAGAAGGCTTGTGTTCAAAATTACGAAGTGAGGACAATGGCAGTCATCAAGAAAAAACATCACACTTGTTTTTGTGAGAATTCCTTTGCAATGAACACGACAAATCTGGATCCCTCGTACCTTTCTCGTATACATGCCATCGTACTTTTGAAATTTTTTATCGAAGACTAGGAAGTGAATGAATAGCGTTTCTATATAAAAATATGACATTTTCGAAACACAGTTTTCTGGAAATTTTCAGACGGTGATGAGTATGGAACTCAAGACATGCAAACGGCAGAACAAGGAGTTAGTTTTTTGACAGTGTACAGGAATCGTGAGCGACCACTATCGTGCAGTGGTTGAATGAATATGTGAAATGTCTTTTGTTATTCTGGGGAATATTGTACTATTTGGGAAGTTGAATAATCTGTTTCTGGTTAAAGTTTTGAGAACACGAGAGCAATGCGATATTATGAAATTATGGAACATGATGATTCGAAAATGTAATATCGATGCAAGTTGGGGAGTAAAATTGAAGTTGAAGCTTTCATGGAAATGAGACTGAAAAAATAAGATGGTTGTCATTTTCCTCACGTATCGAAAAACCTATACTCTCTTGAGTTCTAGAGTATCCAATATATTAGACCATTATTAAAAATTATGCTTTGAATTTTTATGTACATTTTTCATGGTCAAAAAATCATAACAACGAGAACAACCGAAACTTGTGACTGATGATATTGGATATATGATAGTGAATTATCATTTTCATAATCACTTTCATCAGTAGATTTGTCATTATTACACTTAGAACTACTTGGAAAAATTTCCAAGATGTAGGTTTTGTATTTCTGAAAAGAATTCAGAAACTGTCACTATTGTTGACATACAAAGTAATGGAAATTCAATGAAATGAGAATATTCTTCAGAATTTCCGAAATACTAAATATTTAGCATAAAATTAACAATTTATTCAACTGCATTAAGCACCATGTACTCCTCGAAACGAGTTTTTGCAGTTTTGAAATACCAAAATTATTAAAAATGAACAATACTATCTAAAGGTTAGTTCACAAAAATGCTCAGTTGTTGCTTTTTGATGGCCCTATAAGTTTCTTCAGTCACAATACTAATATTTCGGCTCTTCTTACCGAAGAAATTGAACAACACCAACAAATGATGCTTTCTATAACAGACTAGTAATTTTATAAAAATATAACGTTCGCGAACTTTCTCTAAATCATACTCATTCGCGATTCGGGATATCGTCCGTCAAACCTTTGATTTGTCTAATAATCCAATGTCATTACCACCATTCGACATTGTGTTGAACAAATAATATAAATAAGAAACTGGTTTTTTGTATGTTTTCAATAACAAATCTACAGTGAAATATCTTGGTCTCTCTCTAATATTGTCTTATTTTGAAAGCACGTTTTTTCGAAATTCAAGAAAATTTCAAAAGTGACAGGATGAAAACACTAAAATGTAAAATTACAAACCTCAGCAATCTTTCCCTTATTCGCCTGATTTCTCCTCTCGACATGGAATCCTGTGATATATTCGATAAGGATTTACTTCTGTTGTGTGTTCTATATACTGACTGTCCAGTATATCTTGTATGAGATGATACTGCAAAATTGCTTTTGCTAATACTCGAACCAGAGTTTTCTGGCGGTAGAATAACATCTGATGTAGAAGGTAAAAGTGTTTCTTTTTCCATTGTCCTTTGAGCTAGAAACATTTAGACAATTTCACGATTCAATAACATGTTCACGAAAGAAACAACAAAATAATACTAGTGATGCTCTGTTCGAAACCTGTGGGGTAGTAATAAATATGACTCGAGTTTTTCCCAAAACCAAACCGTTATTTTCAAATCACCAAATTTTCTCTTGAAGATGATCACTTGGTGATCGAAACAC
The DNA here is from genome assembly GCA_015342085.1 of Leptinotarsa defecta. Classification (NCBI taxonomy): domain Eukaryota; kingdom Metazoa; phylum Arthropoda; class Insecta; order Coleoptera; family Chrysomelidae; genus Leptinotarsa; species Leptinotarsa defecta. The sequence goes on from WOGO01006167.1 coordinate 10,840, forward strand.
GTGTCGAGGTGTTAAAATAACGGTTTGGTATTGGGAAAAAACTCCAATAATATTCATTACTACATCAAAGTAGTGAAACACTTGTCGCCGTTTCATAAACCTTTCATAGTACACAATAAACTATATTAGTAGCCACGCGACACAGTCGTGTGATCTGCTTGTCACGCAGCTGTCGCAAACGAGTGTTATCAAGTAATTTTCAATCGTGGATAACTTCATTAACTACATTCAAGTTCTCAGAATTACACGCTCAACTAGCGACCCTTACTGACTTCACATTGGTGGAATTCAAATTTGTAATTTTCTCTTGAAATATAGTACCAAAGTTCAACGATTCAAAGTTGTATTATGACGGAATTATTGCAAAATTCTGCACGCGACTTCATCCGCGTGAACTACAAAATAATAAATAATCCACCCTACAAATCCTGAACCCTTAGGGATATCGAGATAAAAAGTAGTATATCTTACTTTTCGACTATGTAGCCTTCTTATAGTTTAAGTAGTTTCACACTATAGACAAGCTCCAGCTTCGTACAGGCAGATAGATGAAGATGAAATAAATTCCTGTAAAATATTTTATAGCGACCAATCCCACCGGTTTATAAGAACATAAACCACTGAAGTTTAGTGGCTAGAATTTTCATGTTGGAACCCTCAGAAATAAATCTACTTTGATATCACAAACTAAACCACAGAAATATTGTTTACAGGAAAGTTTGAAGCTACTGAAATTCAGTTGCTTATGTTTCTTTGAATCAAACATTTCCTTGGTGAAGTTACTTTTCTTGTTATGTTCTATATGATATAACAATATACGGAACAACTACGGGATCGGGAACTAAGTGGTGAATTAGTTATATTCTGTAGTTCACCTGGACAAAGTTGTGGCAAAAGCTATGTTATATAAAAGAGTTTGTAGTTCCTGCAGTTGAGTCCGTAAGTCGTCGGCTTGAATTATGTTTCCACTCTGAATTGCACCCATGCGAAGCCGAGACGTGTCGCAAGAACACACGACATGACGTCACAATTGAACACGCTACTTGCCTCACTGTCGAGTATGAAGTTATACGGAATATTATTTTCTTGC
>WOGO01006168.1:0-11927 GCA_015342085.1 Leptinotarsa defecta
TATACCATTCATTCTTTCTTTTTCGAGAATGAAGCGCCAACCCTCGAATCCATTAGGACAAAGGTAATGGATAATGATCTCGTAAATCTGTCGTAATAGAAAGAGAAGATATAGTCTAATAGCGACGGAAATATCTTCGCTCTATTAGAGAAATGCGTTCTGCTCATAAAAAGATTTATTATCTGGATGAACCGTGGGTGAATGCTGGTCACACAGTATCTAAGATCTGGCAAGATATTACTGTAACTAGTTATCGTCAAGCATTTGTGGGCGGTTTATCAACAGGGTTACGCGGACCAACGGGTGAAGGGCAACGACTAATTGTCGCCTATATAGGTAGCGAGAGTGGCTTTGTAGACGATAGTGCACTAATTTTTTTATCCAAACAAAAAAACGGGGGATTTGAAGGATGGTTTGAATCCCTTCTTTCATGAGTCGAGCCAAATTCGGTAATAGTAATGGATAACGCTTCTTATCACAGCCGATTAGTAGAACAGCTGCTAGCTATGACCACCAGAAAAGCAGACATGCAGAGTTGGTTAGGACAAAAAGGAATTCCTTTTTCCGAGGACATGGTAAAGGCCGAGCCTATGAGCGTCATTAAACAGCATCGTGACAGATATCGCCAGCATGTGGTGGATACAATAGCTCGTGCTGAAGTCATCACCATTTAGAGACTTCTTCCTTACCATTGCGAGTTAAACCCTATATAATTATTCTGGGTTCAAATTGAGGGTTACGTAGCTCGTGAAAACGTGATATAAAATTTCTGATGTCCAAGTTTATTAGAACTCGCAATGGAACGGATACGGAAAGAAGATTGGGCTAATGATGTAGCCCATGTGATCAAGGAAGAAGAGAAAATGTGGAGATTGGACGGAATGGTAGACACTGTTTTCGACCAAATAATAATAGATTTAAGTGTGACTGGGGATTCCTCTTCGGACGAGTCAATGGATTCTGAAAATTCATAAGCATAACATAGGTAATTATTTGTTTGCTTTGTAGTTCTCTTTCTATATAAAAGAAACATAATAATTATTAGGCATAATAAAAAAATGTAATCAGTTTTACCATTGACACCAGGTTACGCCACCTACTATAACAATTTTTACGTAATTACCTATGTGTTTAAATAAATAAAAATATTATTTTGGTACGCCTCTGCAGAGTTGATAAGAGGATTATCCGTTGGTCACTTCAAGTGCGACGTTGCTAATGAATGACCTTCAATTGAAAATTGTTATAGTATATAGGCTCTACTGTGACAAAGTTTCAAGTGAATTTGTATACCCATTAACATTTTTCAAAAATTGCTCAAGCCTGACCTGTATGAATGCAAATTAGTTCACATGTGTTTTGTTGTAAACGTTGGCTACACTGTCGTTCTTACGTCAAAGTTTTCGACCAATGATACTTGAAGAGCATTTTGCCTTTGAGCTGCAAATTATTCCCTTATGTGACATGGCGTCTGATAGAAAAGTTAGTTTTTGATAGAGTTCAGACGTTATTATTGTTTTTATGACATCATTTGACGGGGCGGCTTATTGTAAAAGCCACAAACATTTTCTAGAGACGTGCATTGATGGTAATGCATGCAAGGAAAACTCAGCGGATGAACGATGGGTAGGCATTCATTATGGTCTTGACACAATCTCAAGGCAATGAAATTATTCAGCTTGTAATTTTATTGACAATTTTTTTTTCGAAGTTTTCTCATAGTAATTGGTTTTTCTTATAGGTACTTCGAGAAGCACCAAGCCCATCCTTATCAGGTAAAACTTAGTTCTAAGTACAAAAATGAATTAAAAATAGATAAAAGCATAAATTGGTTCCCAATTTATTTTTATTAATGGATATATATATATATATATATATATATACCCCTTTCACTTTTTATACTGTTTTCAACTTTTATGAGAAAAATTAGAATTTACTATACACAAAACATTTCTTTAAAATGTTGACTTATATTATTGAATTATACATGTATAATTTTTGTATAACAAAACATACTGATGAGGTTTATTGAACTCAAATCGTCAATTTTTCTTTAGAATTTGTAAAAAATATGTAGTTGTCAAAACAATAATAAAGATGGCTGCCATTCACTTCTAACCTATATTTAAAATAAAAAAATATTTCTCAAATATTTAAACTGATTCAACATCATTTCATTAACTATTGAAAGTACACTAACCATTACTCATTTTATCAGGGCAAATAAGTTTTATAGACAATTTTAATCTATGTATATTTGTTGTCATATTACTGTTGGTTGCTGGGCTTTTCATTCAGAAATGAAATCTTTCAACTCATTTTGTTTTGACAAAAAAATATGAAATGATAAGTTCAAGGAAACTGTAAATTCCAAGAGGAAAAATCACATTTTTCAAGAATACCTGGGAACCAAAAAGTTGAAATGTATTTACCCAATATATTTCTGTAATTGGATTTCAATGAAAGCATGAAACCACTACCAAAATAAGGTACATTATTTCAAAAACTTTCAAGATTATGGTTTATTGCAAAAGAGTGTTTTTATATTGCCAATTGAATCTGAAGGAATAGGTATGTAATGCATATAGTAAGTTACCATTCAATATTTAAATGTCGACATCATATTTATAATGATATTAATAAATGGGGGAAACATCAGAAGATTTTTTTTCCATTTTGATACAATTGATCTTCGTGATGTAGTTGTGCATATGGTAATTGAATCAAAATATTTTGTGTAATGTTAACGTTATTGTAACGCAGTTTTATGTACGCCACCATTTTGGTTTAGGAAAGAATTTCAAATCTGATAGAATGATTTTGTTATCAAAATTTGGCAGGTTTTGAAACATTATTTTGGTTTTTCCAAAATTTCAGTGTTTGGAATTCGTCAAACTGATTCATTTATGGTTTATTGCAACATTTATTCATTGTAACAGTTTGTGCCAGTTTTTGGAGAATCAATTATTGCACTTCCATATTTTTGTCTGCTGGTCATGAATCTGAAGTCAAAACTTGATGCTTTGGTCTACTTTCGGAGATAAAGTCAAGTGTGTATATTTTTTTCTATATATTTTTATTAGTTGAATTATGCAAATTACTGTTCCTTATTTTCCCTAAGTCTTTCAATCAATCAATCAATATACTTTATTGTCCAAGAAAAGATATTTTTATTGACAAAACTTTCTATAAAAAAATAATTTACATAGTTTATTATAATCTAAAATGAATATATGTATAATTAAATTTGTAAATAGTACATAAAATAAGTTGACAAAGGCAAAAATTTATCATAATACAAGGTACATCATCGTAAAACTCCTGTAGGGTATGACTTAAGCAGAAGTATTTCTTCGACTTTTTTTCAAAAATATGGTGTATGGAGATTTCTCTCAAACAGAGTGGCAGATTGTTATATATCTTTTTACTCTCATACATTATTGATTTTTCCGTTAATTCTAAGTGGGGGAATGAGGAGAGGTAAGTTTTTTCTCGTTATTTGAGGAGTATTATAGTGCGCTCAGTATCGGAGACGTTGGACTTGTGCTTATGCTCCAAACATAGAGTTTCAAGTATAAAAATGTAATTTAAAGTCAAAATTCTGTTTTATAAATAACGGTTTACAATGGACTGTGTATTTAGCTCTGGACATGAATCTGACTGTTCGTTTCTGCAGGACGAAAACAGAATCAAACAATTGCTTGCTGCAATAACCTCAAAATGCAATACCATATCGCAGGTGTGATTTGATTAGAGCACAGCAGACCTGACTGAAGCAACAGCTGTTGTGCTATATACTCCTCCAGCTAAAACTCGCTTGCAACATTTGCAAGACCAAGTGCCAACAAAACTCCTTATCATGGCATCCTTTCCACAAAAACTGCAGAAATATTTACTGTGTTTAGTAATTTTAATTTTCTTCACCATCTTACGAAGTGAATCACCATATCTGGTTCCATATTTACCAGTAATTCCCACTTTTTTGGTGCGTTTAGCCATTAAACCTGTTACTGCAGAATACACCCATTTCAGCTGTTTTCACGCAATCAAAAAACTTCTATTTTCAACCCTTTTTTAAATAATTCTGAGGAATGTCGTCCCTGAGGGGCGACCTTTCCTCAATGTTCCAGACTATAAAGGTTGCAGTTTGCCTCTTCAATCAGGCGGATGGATCTTTTCTGGATGGAATCTAGAAGCTTCAGGGTATGCGTGGGGGCGGAGCTCCATACATGAGAAAAATACTCCAAAGAAGGTCTAATCTAAGCTTTTTAAAGCGTCAAAAGTTGCTGAGGTGTGTACAGTTTTCTGGTTCGGAGCAGTGTTCCAAACTTTTCAGAAGCAGCTTATCTTCTGTGTTATTTGTATTATTGTAAACTTATATTTTCTACATACCTGAATTTTACTGCAGAGACCTGTTCCATATCATACTTAGTATGATCTAATGGAGAATGAAAAAATAGAACTTGAATATCTTTAAATCTGTGCTCATTTTGCTAACCCTCAACTCAGAATTTTCTACCACTGCAAGACTAATACTTGAGAGGTTTGCAGTGGCAAAATATTTTATGCACAGCTCTTTTTTTATTTGATGTGGTCTGTTTTCGATATTTCAAATCCTATCCTATAAGGATATTTTGCACCATATACAGAAGCAAAAAAAAACTGTTCTTCACCAGCAGGCAAATCATTCCAGTTAACTGTTCCTTTGTTTAATCATTAGGACTGAACACAGTTTTCATACAAAATACAACAGGTTGACAACAGCCATCTTCAGTTTTTACTGTTTGGTGAAATATCTCAAAAAAGTTATCTTAGCTGACTCTTTGAGATATTACATACTTCCTTGCAGTCAGTGCATTCTTCACTGAAGAAACATTTGTATTAGAAGTTCCTTTTGACCATGTCCTAACAGCCCAGATTTTTTGTTCTTTCTGATCTTGTCTTTGGCTATGAAAGCCTATGTTCTTATATTTCAGAAAAAGGCACAATAAAAAAGTATTGTATAGGGTGGAAGACATTGAGTGTGAATATTGTGGTGTCCTGTGTTTTTAATTTTATAAAAATAATTTGAAAAACACAAATTATCAAAGAACTATTAGGAATAACATATATTGTAGGTATTCTCAGATATGAAATATAAAGACCCCAAAGACAGTTACTCTTACTTCATTGAAAGCATTCATCACTCCCTACTTTTATAAAAAAAAATATAACTTCGCACTGGCACATTGGGGCAGTATCAGAGGTTTGTTCTACTATTAAATCGATCACTAAGATTGAATAGATTTTAAATACCTATACATAAATAAAAGAAAATGTAAGAAGATCTAAGAATTTAAATAATTCAATTCAGTTTATTGTCCCAAGAAACAATAAATGCTTATAATTAGGGACTATAACTACAAAGTGTTATGAAATAACAGTTACTGAAATATTTTATATTAAACACATAACATATCTTGAAAAATAAAAACAATGAAATGCATAATAATATGAAATTGGTTTGAGAAAGTACATGTTATAAACGAATTCAGGGGCAATAGAAAAAAAAATGAATATAAACTATGAAATTCCACTAATTAGATTTTTTCAATTGTTATTTAAGGTTTGTAATGGAATAGTGTTTCTTCATTTTCTCTAGAATTGAATTATATATAATGATCCCATCATGACATATAAACTTTTTTCCAAAATTTGTTTTTATTTTATTTTTGATAGTAATTTGGTTTGCCTTGTGACATGATCACGAATGTGGCCAATTCGAATAAAATTCAAGTTTGATTTCTTTGTATTATTTTCTTATTAGTCAGTGGGCTATGCCTGAAGACTGGCAGTAAACAAACCTAAAGAAATGAACCTCAAACGTTCAAGCCAGTCTCGAATATACCTACACAGTAGGTAGGATATAGGAGTAGTTGTTTTCTGATAGGCGTCAGTCCATTCAACCTGCTGTGTAGGTATATTCGAGACTGTCTTGAACATTTAAAGTTCATTTCTTTAGACTTCTTTGTATTATTTTTAACAGAATGATTGAAACACCTGATTTTGGGTTTATAGAGTGAAATTAAGTCCAATAACTAGTTTGGTTAATGTAAGTTCAATGTTGGTTTCAGATATGGTAATTTATAAATGCTTCTGATTATTTTTTGTGGAAGGTTTTCAGAAGTTTGACTATAGATTTATTTGCTGTTGCCCAAGCAATTTTTCTGTTTCTAATTTTAACGCGTTTGGCCAGGGAAGATCCGATTAGTAATTAGTATCTTAATTTATGAAAGCCATACAAGATTTTCATGTGTTCCACCTACAACTGACTACATAATATTGAAACTCATTTTCTGCTTCAGAACTATGAAAATAATACATTTTTGAGAGAAACTAATGACCTCATATTCAATACTTCTAAAGGAAGTATTCGATACTTCTAAAGGAAGTATCAAATATCTGTGAAGTGAATGTAGGTAGTACAAAAAAATGATACTGGTATTTAAAGGAGACATATTTTTCACAGGGTTGCATTTTAAAAAATGTTTTCTCCAAAAAAATTTTATTTGTTTGGTTTTTCAAAATGATAATATTGTTGTGATACTTCATAAAAATAACATATAAGGAGATACAAATATTTTTTATTACTTTCAAGTTATTGTTGGATAATTATATATAAGAAGTGCTCATTTATTAGGATTTTTCAGGTAATGGAAACAGTAGTCAGATAATACTATTTGTTTTCATTTTGTTGATCACACTATACATTAGTGGTTTGTGAAAATATCCAAATAATATCACAGAAATAAAAAATAAACATAAGAACTAGTCTCTCTATGAAGAAAGATAAGATAAGATTTTTTCATATACTGAACTGATAGTCTTTAGTTGGTTTTAATAATAAGCAGATGGGATTTATACATTAGTTAGGGTTTTTATACCTGTTTTACTCAAATTTCAAATCAATCAAATCAAATGATTTGTGAGGTGCCAATCTTTATATATATATAATAAAAAAATTAAGGTCTTGACATGCATGGGCATTTTTCTATGGGTAAGAAATAGAGAATCAAATGAAGAGGACCAAATTACCATCACATGAACTTTTTCATTTCAAACCATATTATGTTTTTTCATTTAATAATTTCAGTTGTTTCTGTGTTATAAATTAAAACACTTTATAAACAATACATTTTGAATCTTCAGTTTTTGCTACAGGTTTTTGACAAAATCGGTGTTGGTTATAGTCTTCTAAAAGCTGGAGATATTCTATAGTAATATTGAAGAAATGTCATTTTTTGTGGAGGAAATCAGTTCGTTTATGGATCTTTCTGGGGATTTTCTTCTTCCCCAATCTGAAAAAATGAAAATTGTAATGGAAAACATCATACAGGTGTAGAAAGGACAAACTTCTAGTTTTCCCAAAAAATTAGAGTGTAAATTTAATGTATTTTTCACGAAGGAAAACGAAAATATGTTATTCATCAGTAATTGTCATATTTCATAAGTTTGCCTATCACATTTCAAAACTCTTTTTTCATCTGTCGAAGAACAAAAACTGCTAGCTAGTTCTAAGAATGAAAGTATATTTTGACACAGATATACATATCTGTGCAATTCTTAGCGTCTTTTTTGAAAGGAAAAATTATAAAATAGTTCAAGTTACTGTTGCAGCATTTTCATTTTATTTTGATTTTTGATTCTTTCAAGAGTTCGAAGTACAGTTCGTCAAAAAGTTATGGATCCAGCAGTGACAGGTACGAGAGAATCCGTGATTCCCCCAATGGAAATTATCGATCGGACAGCCCAGATTCGCAATCACCTATGGATCGTGAAAGATCATATCAATCGAAGAACTCCTATATACAGAAAATCCGTGAAAAGGAGAGAGAAAACAGAGACTATAAAATGTCCAGGGACAAGTATTCAGGTGAGATATTTCTGCATCTTGATCTTGCCTTGTCAAATAATTTGAGAATGTTTTGTTCTTTCAATTATACACGGTGTAACATAAGTACGTTAAAATTTCCAAGTGACATATTCCTGTGTTCAGAAATGCTTTGTTTCGGAGATAAAGGGTGTTGAAACTGAATTTTTTTGTTCGTTTTTTAAAAATAACTTAAGCAAAAAATAAGTTATTTGCACGAAATTTGGTACTCGGGGCTTTTTTGACATGGGAAATCATAATTTCGTATTAATTTCCACGTAACATCTAGAGGGCGCTGCGTACGCTGTGACAAGATCAACCAAAATAAATAACTTTTTTCTGTAAAATGTTTATCGAAAAATCATTCGTTTTCAATATACAAGTTGTTAAAATTTTTCAAATTTTAGTTATTTATATTTCAAAAACGAATGATTTTTAGATGAACATTTTATAAGAAAAAGTTGTTCACTTTGACGAGATCCACCACATACTTATACTTAGTTTTCGTAATGTTCTCAGCAACTTCACTTAACGATTGGTGCAATTGGCATCGCACCACTTTTTTATTTTAGCTAGATCTGTAGAGATCAATTGGCTGAGAGTATTCTTATCTTCAGTGTGCCACTTTATAGTTGCATAATCTGCAAATAAAGTGAACCTACCGCTAATATTGTAGTTAGTGAGATCATTTAATATCCAAAATAATATGGACTCCACGACAGAGCTTTGTGGAACTCCGCTGCTCAATTTTTTTTCTCAGATACTGCATCCGAGTTTGTTTCTGGGGGAGCTGAAATACTTTTCATCAGTTCGGACTTCCATTGTCTAATATAATATAAATTGATTTGATAACCCTGAAAAAAATCAAAAAGATTAACCGAAAATAACAGTTTTATTTAACAACAACTGAAATTACAAAGAAATAACATACAACAACCAAACAAATATCATTAAATTTCAATTTTTATTATTTTATTATTTATATAATTTTATTATTAAATTATTAATATTTCAATTTTTATTTGTTTGGTTGGTGTATGTTATTACTTTTTAATTTCAGTTTTTTGTTCAATAAAATTGTTTTTTTTGGTTAATCTTTTTGATTTTTTTCAGGGTTATCAAATCAATTTATATTATATTAGACAATGGAAGTCCGGATTGATGACAAGCATTTATGACTCTGACTCTGTAGTTTAATGGACTGACCCCCATCAGAAAACAACTACTCCCCTGGCTAATACCACGAAGTGCGTTCGATTATATCTGAAGAAGTATAAGTACAGGATTCTTCACTGAAGTTATTCCTGTATATGCTGTTGGCGATACAACTGCCGCAATAGATTTTCAGTTATTGGAACACACTTGCAGACCGGTTTTGGTCTGTTTGGCCACTCGTCAGTGCAAGGTAGTGTCTATCATTAACATAATGTCGATGATTTCCGATAATTGAAACTCGAATTCCTTCAGAGTATCATTTCTCAAACTAGGCTGAAGCGGACAACAAACAATGGATTTGTTATTGCCCCATCTGCCTGTGAACAAGGTAACCAACCACATGTAGGGATTTGAGACTGGCCTGAGAGATGGTCTGAGAGATTAGCTGGCAAAACTGAGCAGGTTACCTTAGATTCATCCACATTGGAACAGATGTAGACTATTATAGTAGATGCACTCTGGCAAATATATGTTGTGGTTTGCATGTGCATGGTTAAGTTAAAGGAGCCTTAACAATTGTTCCAGCAGCTGGCAGGAACGATTTGATTTATCTTCAAAATTTAGATTCAAATATCCTGCAAGGACAATATTCAAATTTGTTGAAAGATGTGATTTTCTTGTTATCTCGCGTTCTATAGATATACAGAACATACAGGGAAAAAGCGTCACAGTACACCAAGGAGAACTCAAAATTTTTCTACTCCAACAAATTACTGAATTTTTCTAACTGAACAAAGGTGCATATATCTTTATTTACATTCTCTAGTATCAGGGTTCCTCCATGTTCAGCCGTAACTCGATCAAATCTAGAGATGCATTTATAACCTGGTACACATATTGATTCCTGCGGTTTCAGCCAGTGTTCTGTAACTAATACTAATTTTGTCGCCACAAAGTAATGCTTTATCAACACATTTAATTCCTTTTCATCCATTTTCTTCAAACTAACAAAAGTTGCTTCACTCAAAATAGTCCTGCAGCTGTGAAATTTCTGCATGTGTCTTTCGAAGGTTAGGGTTAACTAAAAATCATTTTGATTTAATACCAGTAGCGCCATCTGTGTGTTAGCCTACGAACTTTTCAGCGGCCATCTAGTAATAATACACCAACCATCATTCCATTCTTACTTTTTTAGCCCTACACACCAAAATGGAAGTGGTGAGCAAATTCTCAGAACAATAGAAATCCAACCAAGTGGATCCAGGACAAAGGTAATATATTGGCACTCGCTGATCTTGAAAATTAACTGATAAGTTTGAACATATGAAGTTACACAACTGAAGAAAAATTTTTCGTGTACAACACCACCGTGTTCTGATTATTCTCCAGTGAATTCAAAATGCAAATATCCCTGAAATTTCAAAAATGTACAATGTGTGCGGTTGTTTAAAAGGAAAGAGTTTTCAAATCAAAATATCAAATACATTTTTCCTCTATATTTTCTACTTCAATTTCAATTGATAAGCATTAACATTGAACGAGGAGAAATCAAAATTTCTTGTAGCAACAAATAAAAATAAAAATTTGATTACAGATTTGTCAATGCGCCCATAAACCTATGAAGCAGATAAGGAAGAATTTAATTGACAAAGCAAACCAATCAGTTCAAGCAGACCAAGAAGTTCCCACTAAACTGCAAGATTCTGTATCAGTGAAAAATGATTCAAGTGAAATTAAAAAACAATTAACAAATGGCAATCTGTCCGAACCTGAACAGACGAACACGCCAAAGGAACAATCAAATACAGATTAGTTGCTTTCATCATTGTGTTACTCTGGTAAAGAACAACTTTTTCGTCATGGTTACAGCACAAGAGAAATATGTTGAAGTGTAAGCAAACCTGAAATATGTGAGAATATTTTTCATGATACCAACAACTAAATCTAAGATTTGTACTTAATGTTTATTATTGAGCCTTGCATTTGTGGAAATTTAATTTTTGTAGCCATAGTGAGTTATAAGGTTGTTTCGAAAGTTTTGTCTGTTTTCATATCAGGTGTTTTTGTAGCGCCATATCTCAGTAAACATTTATTCTACTGTGTCGTGGTTTATACCACATATTATAATAATGTCTTCAAAGATGTAGACGTCTTCAAAGGTGTAGGCATTGACCGCAAGAAGGAAGGTAGTCTCAGCAATGACTAACTGGACTAATAGGTCTTTTGTTTTGATAAGAGTCATTTCATGTTGAGTCAACCAATGGTCTGGATCATGACTTCTTGGATTTTCATATTTGGATTATTTAGTTTTCAAGTTATCTTAGACACTACTTTAATATAATGTTCAAACTTGTGTAATTTTTTCAGCTTTTGAAGGACTTTAATTTGATCTACATGACAGTATTGAACAATTTTTTTCGAAACAAGAATTATTTTTTTTAACATTTCAAAAGGGGAGTTTTGAATTTTTTAGAAAACAGGACAAGTGACTTAGTGCCTAATAACATTAGTTATTTCCATCCAGACAGTCATAACTTACCAGCCTACAATTCAATGTTTCACAGAGCATTCTCACTGCCTATGTCTGCTAACGATCTAGCTAGGAACATTGATATAATTACACAGATAGGTCATAATAATGGTTTTAACGCAGTCAGAAAACGAATCCGGAAATTCACTCACAGATTAATATATCCTCAGGTCAAACAACCAGAAATCAAAAAATGGATAACGCTAACATATTTTGGAAAAAGAACAGAAATAATCGCAGGTTTCTTCAGAAAAAACAATATGGAAGTAGCATTCAGACCACATGCCAGGTTATCTCATTTCCTTTTCAATGCCAAAGATAAGGTCGACAAGT
>WOGO01006169.1:0-11927 GCA_015342085.1 Leptinotarsa defecta
AATTTAATTCATTACAACTCAGGTAAAACTCAGGTACTTGACACGTAGGTACTTCAAATTGTGAAATTAGGCATTATAAGCATTGAATATGTAGAATATAGTTAGTAACGACACGTTCGAAGAACCCATTGTATGGCGAAACAGGTGTTGCGTTTTTGTAAAACTGTTTAGTGAAAATCTCACAATAAAGTGTTATTTGAATATGTTAGTTATCGATTTTCATGAGGTATCGGCCAATTCCATCATATAACTTCTGGATTTGACAATATACCCAGTTTTTTTAAGATGTCCTTGCAAAATCCCTCAAATCTTCAAAACTATAATTAAGACTCGGCCATCCAACTCTTTGAAAGTTGACTAAGATCTGTTCCGTATTGAAATCGGGTGATACAGCAGACATAGCCAACTATAGACCAAATACTATTTTATGTAACTTTGGTAAACTATTCGAAATAATATCATATTATGTCATCTATCAGTCAGTCGGAAACAGTATCTCACCGGACAGCACGGCTTCATGACCGGGAAACATACAGTTACTAATTTAGCTTGCATAACGCAAAATATAGCAAGATATAGCTTGATTCTCAAGGTCAGGTTGATGTCATATACACCAATTATGAAATTGCATTCGATATTATTGACCACTATTTATTGTTGGAGCAGATGGCTTTTTTGAGCGACCCCTCTTATTCGTGCGATCATATTTACTCGATAGATCTCAGTTTATAGAATTGGGTGGATTTACATCCCATCACTACATAGCCACCTCAGTTGTCCCGCAGGGGTCTAACTTGAGTCCGTTCTTGCGTATTATTTCAATTAATGAACTCTCATTTAAACTAATTACTTGTGAATATGCAGCCCTATAACAAGTAATCATGACTGCACATTATTTCAACAAACCATGATAAACTTGCTGCAGAGGTGCTCTGTCAATTGCTTGAGACTCAACATGTACAAATGTAAAGTTGATACATTCTGTCGAAACCGCGCTCCTTTCACTTATACAGCTATACTATTTATAACACAATTTTTGAAAAATGTTTGAGCTTCAAGGATTTAGATGCCATATCTGATAGCAGATTAACTTTCGGTGAAAACATTGACCATGGAGTTTAGGCTGCAAAAGAAGTACTTGGATACTGTGTAAAAAACTAGTAAAGTTTTATGATTATAGTGAGCCTGAGAATATTGTACAATACTTTCTTAGGAAGCAAATTGGAGTACACGTTACAATAGTTTGGTCACCTTTATACCAAAATGCTATTACAAATATAGGACATAAATAATGTTCTACAAACGTGATGGCCACTGTCCTAGTAGGGCATATGACATGAATAGGCTTTTAGATACTTTTGTTTACCAAACACTGAAAGAAAGACGTGATCATGATTGAAGAGAGACAATATTCGGGACTTGATTGGTTGACTCTAACTATCCTGTACAATGTAATTAAAAGAAGAATAGATTATTCATATTAATTAGATAAAATCAATTTTCTTGTAGCAGGACTATTTTGCGGCAAAAAATTACGTTTCATATAACATCTCTTCGAACTGATTTACTAGCCAAGTCTTCGATCAGCTCAGTATATGCGACATTTGTATTCTTTGTGATATAAACAATGAGTGATAAAAATATTACATCAGTCATGGTACCTTCAGATCATCTAAATATTCTAAACTATTATATACGGGCAAAAATATTTTGTGAAAGAGTATAAATTTCGTCCGGGTTATCCTTTCATCTTCTTTGTTATTGTTACCCTTGACTTGATTGCTGTAAAAATCAAACTGTGGAAAATAAAAACTGCGGCTGGCTTCCATAAATCGAATTTAATAGTCATTGATATATTTAGAAACAAATGCAAAACCGATGCCCACTGTTTATTAATATTAACGTTGATTGTGATTTCTTAGAACTCAATTCAGTTATACAGAGTAGTCAATCTAAAACAATTCACCTGAAATATCTTCGATGTACGAAATTTAACCAACAAATCCCAAGGCAGATCGATTAGATTTAAAAGAAAGACATCTTTCGGTCGTTAATTTTAGGACTCAGGATCGTCACCCCAGAAGGGGTAACAGCCCCTTTAAGAATTTTGAATAACCGATTTAATGTAAATCTCATTGCACACATATTTTTTGTTATGCGTTAAAATTAATTCAAAAAACGTGTTAGTAGTTTCGGAAAAAAACAAGTTTTACACAATTTACTTACATACGTTAATTAACTTACATTCACTTACATAAAGTTAAAAATCAACATTTCAGATGTCATTTCACCACATAATATCAGAATTCTGTGTCGAAAAACAGCTGAAGAAATGGGATGAATTTCACAAATAACAGTTTTGAAATAAGCTTTTAAGAAAAAATTCAGTACTGTGACAAATGTTGATGCAAAACGTCACGTACTGGAAATGAACTTTATAATGAGGCGTATTACTGTTGTAAAAATACATTTTCAGGGATTTGGTGGTCGTATATGATAATATCAATAATGAAGGCTAGCTTCGTGATTCAACATTAGACAGCGCAGTTTCGACCGTCATAGGTCTCATCAGTGATGCTAGGCTGAACCACAAATGTATTGTGGTTCTTGAAAAACTAGCCTGAGAAAAACAGACAGTAGATAGAGTCTTGAAATAAGTTGAGATGAAAATCACCTGTCAAGGTATCAAATAGAAAAAAACAGGACCAATAAACTTATGTCCCAAACTCTTACCCCATACATTCAACTTTACTTCAGGACTCGATTCATTCTATTTCTAATTCAATTTCATTTGATCATTCAGTGGCTTTTCATAATTCTTAAAGCTATCAATGGTTTTGCCACGTCTAAGTCTTATTTACGTTTTCAAAAAACGAGTGATATTATTGAGGGGTTCACCAAAGTATGTCAATATTCTATGGCGCTACTTAGGTTTTTTGAAGTTGAATAGACCTGGTAAATGGCTTGTTTTTGTAGTTGTTTGGAATAGAGTCAACGGTATCTAGCTTGTTACCGTTATTAAAAGCAATTTGTTTGACAAAGCTCAGTTTTCTCTGAGAATTACTTTCTGTCTGTTCAATGATGAACAAATACAGAACATATTCTGAATTAGGAATTTCTCAGGGATACTTGTGATTGACAATAGTTGAAAAACAACAAACTGTAAAGTTATGAATTTACTCATCTGTGATTGACTTAGAGATAGTGAGTGATAGTCGAATGGTCGATTGTAGTTAATCGTGATTGGTTCGAAGGTGTAAGATGTGAATCATTTTAACTACTTACTTAACAAAAATAGTAAAGTAATTGATGTTTAATATAATAGTCACAAGTAGTAGTAGTCTGAAATTACGTTGAGCAAAAGTTAGGACATAGTTCTTTCTCTAGATAAGGGTTTTTCAAACTCATTGTCCCACGTACCTCTATTAGACCTCAAAAACTACGGCGAGTCCCTTTAAAAAATACTGACCATTGATAGGCATTTTATTAAAAAATAATATAAAAAAGCAATAGATAGACGTGTTTAGCGTTAGGTAATAGAACAAATTACATATTTATTTCATCAAAATATTTAAAAAAATAACATAAGTAGGTACTCAAATAATATAATTAATCCGACTAACGTCCGCTCTCATTTTGGACGTTATAGTCCTGTCAATTTAGACATTCAAAGCTACCTAAATTCTCGCCAAGCTGAAAATAAGTGAGATCGTTTAAAATATGATCAAAAATAAAATTTTAAAGTTCTCCATCTTTTCCGTGTATGGAAAAATTTTTTTTCAAGTCAAAGGTCAACAAAATGAGTTTTTTCGCGATGTTCAGTAAAACGGTAAGTTTTATCATAAAAGTACTTTCAACAAAAATTATAGATCATGCCACCGTTTTTGAGATATAACGATTCAAAACATTGTAAAAGTTGTAATTGTCATTATATGCACAAGTCTCGACGCCACCTATAAGGTAGGTAGTGTACTTATCGCGTTTTTCTCAACGTGGTTTTTCCAGTAGGCCTATTCCACGGGTAAGATGTGATCCTGTTGGATTTGAAACTATTGCAAAATAATGGATATTAGCAGAGATTGAAAAGATAAAAGCAAGTTAAAAAAATAGTGAAATTTAATCGTCCTAGTTGTAACTTTCAAATTCTTCTTTTCGTTCTTCTTCTTGATCTTCTTGTTTTTGTTCGTCTTGTTCTTTTTCTTCTTGTCCTTGTTCTTCTTCATCTTCATCCTGAGTATATGTAAACTGTGTTGAAAGCGATGAATCGCATGTCAACTCGTTGGAATCTAACGGATCCTCCACTGTTAGTGATTCATTATTAGAGCACGACCGGTCACAATGTGTACATGCCAGAGAACAAACCAGTCCGGCTTTTTTGCAACTACATTTAGCACTGCACCCCTTTTTGCAGTTGCAAAAAATTGTGTTCAGCAGTTTTTCCAGCGCAGGTGGGAGTAAAGTTTCGACTGGTTCTAATGAATTGTTGACCAAACTTCCAACCCCAGTCTGTAGGGTCTAGCTGATAACCAAGCCACACTTGAACTTGGTAATATACCCGAAAAAGATGTTGATGAGCAGCAACTGAAGTTGGAGGAAGACAAGGTAATTGTACTTTTTCATTACTTTTGATATTTTTAACGAAACATGCATATCTATACTTATCTAGTTACTTAGTTAGTTTTTTAGGAGCTCCGTACATAGAAAGAAGAAAGCGACTGCCGTTAGTGATAATTTCTTGTCGAGTTGAATTACTATTTTTAAAAACTTCAGCACATTGAACTAAATTTTGTTTTTCAAACATTTTGAAAACTGTTAATTTACCTCTCCAGTAAAATGCAGATGTCGTATCACAGTCAGTTATTGCGTGTAAAAATAGTACATGATTTTGACACTTTGCAAAAGTAGATAAACTTTTTGATGATTATATTTCCGATTGATGTTGAGCTTTTCCTGGTTTTAAGAAGAAAATAGTTTTTTCAGTTGGAGTTCGAATAGTGAGTAATACATCTTCACCAACAACAATAGTTGTATTTGTCAAATTGAATTGCTCTATTGCTGTTTTAATTATCAACACATCAGCATCGTTACTAGCTTGTTTTTAGTCATATTTTGAACAATCCTATTGATTTTCAGCTTGGTGGGAATTTAGGTAGCTTTACTCTTATTTTTTGGTCTATTTTGATTTACACGTCTTGGTGCTCGCCGGCAGGTACGTCAATGAGTGGACTTTTTTTTGTCACAAACGGAACCGATTCTGAGAGCAATTTTACTCAACTTCAATCACAATTCATATTCAGCGATCAGTCGATTCCTGTATTTTGTCTGTATGTGGGTTTTCACACATGAATCTACCCAACTCTGTATGCGGGGTAGATCCTTTCTGAAGTGGTGAAATGATAAAGTGCTGATTTAGACTGCTCATCAGACCTCAAAACTGTAAACATGAAAAAACACTTGTTTGAATTTTACATCCCATCCAATGGGGTTTATTGACCTGAACCGTATGTTTCAATAAAACCATTACATTGTCCTCAGGATTTTTTTTATTCTCACATAAACTATGAATCACAGTGTCTGCTATTGTTTGAAAAACAACGAAATATAATATCAAGTATAATAGTGACAATCGTAACCGCATTGGTATCGATAAACAGAAGCATTTCTCTGATAATGATGTGCTGCATTTTTGAAGGAAGATGACACACAGTGTCATTCCTATTTCGGACTGTTTACATCAATGACAACTATCATGATACGATGATATTTCATGTTGCCCATGAGTTATGAATGGAATACCAATTATACATATTATAAGTATTAGTATTAGGTAAGGCACGCAGAACTAGAATTTGAAGCGGGAGAAATGTTCATCTTTGAAATATATAAAAGACTATAATGAAGCGGTCACTCTAAAGAAAAACATCAGCAAATGAACTTGGTGGTATATAACTCAGTCATAAAAAATATCCAATTTGTGCAAAATTTGGTGTAGACACAAATTAATTCCATCTTGAATAATTTTTTCAGAATTTTTGAATTCCTTATCTCTTGCAAAGTTGTTGCTTTGATCCATACTAAGGGTTAAAGTGACTAGAAATAGCCACATCGTCATTATGAATTTTAAACTGCCTTGAAAGGCAACATTTCACATCATATATCCTTTATCATTGAAATTTCGCGTTGTCGAGCACAAGAAACACACACAGCGAGGAGAAACCAGCAAATCAGGAATAGCAGAACATGTTTGGACTCATCAACATAATATCAAGTGGGCTCAAGCTGAAATAATCCACAAGGAAGAACACTGGTTTGGGAGCAAATTCAAAGAAGCCGCATATATGTTGTCCAACAATGCATTTAGCCAAGCTAGCGTGGAGATACGTAACATATGGAAACTTATAATCAAGCGGAACACGACCAACTCCCGCCAAACGGTCAGTTCCCTCCGAAACCGATGAAGCGGTATAAGGGAAAAGGGGACCTATTAATAGTTAGATCTCGGAGGAACAAGTCCAGTTATCATCCGAAGATGGTTATGGGTACTAACAATCGAAACGTCGTGAAGTAACTTGGCTTGAAATTTTTCAATTTTTAATTTTCACTCCCTGTTAATAATTTTTTAATTTTCATCACGTGTTGATAGTTCAATTTTTTGATTGTTGCTTCTATTTTATTTCATTGTAATTTCATTTTTTTTGCTTGATATAATTGTCTTTTTTTTCAGCTCATCTTTTTAATTTTTATAGGTTTTTTCAAGAATTTCTAATCAATTTATATTATATTAGACAATGGAAGTCCGAATAATGATATTCTTTATGTTAATTAGTCTTTAGGCTGAGCTTTGATTTATGTTACGAAAAATTAGAATGATAATGAAAAGTCAAATTGACGACAAAAAACTGTATAGTTTACCACCAGGCACATATTTTTTCACGAGAATTAAATCGATTTTTTTTCAAAATAGTTTCATGACCTGTTCGACATACCTCTTTTGAATTTCAATTAGAAAGAACAACTGACACTCATACCTTTGTATAGTCTATATAGAATGCTAATACTTCAGATCGAAACTCAGAATATACGGAAAAATAAGATAAAAAAAGAACAACAGACTCGAGTGTACGAGTACAATTTGGAGGAGTTCAAACAAAGATCGACATGGTTACATGTTTGAAAGGTTTACTAGAAATGTACAACAAATTATATTTTCATATTTTCCATTTTTACTGTAACCCTGAACATAGCAACGACACCTAAATTGTAAGTGACTCAGTACATGTTTTATGTCCGATTGCTACTTTACAAACAAATGCCTAACAAAAAAAAAAGAATTTGAATAACAAAATAAGGAAAGGCTTGATAAACAGCTAGAAAATGATCTATAGGAAGATGGAAAGGGAAGCTGTACTCTTCAAATAAGGTATGACTCATCGAACAAGTATTCCAACGCATGATTGTCAAGGGAAAAACTTTTCGCAAAACCCAAAAACAAGTCGAGTTGATTTGTAAGTGAGCCAAGTTTTTACCTGGAAGATATTACAAAATATCCGATACTTTGAGCGGTGGTGTCAGTGATTTTGAAATGACAATAGAGGTCGAAAATGACTTTTGATACGCTATCCATTACCACTTTGTTCTTGTAAATCGGCCTACTCTTCCAGCTTTCAGATATCAGCAATACGTTTTCAGAAAAATGCATAGATTACATTAAGTTTACTTAAAAACCTACTATATACACCGAAAATGGTTGTTTGAAGGTGGTTGATAATGTTTCGTGGTGTATTTCATCAGTTCGGACTTCCATTGTCTAATATAATATAAATGATATCAATGATAAAAAATAATTAATGAATCACATTTCATTGGATAGCTCTCTATTTATATTTGTGAAGAAGGTTCCCGTTTTTACCTAAAGGGCGTACTTTTGAGTTTCGAAGTTGAGTTGGAAGTTTTTGGAAAGTTCCAGAATAATCCAGAACGTTCGAGAATATTCGAAAGTTGCTGTCATTATTATAGAATATTCTGGAATATTCTGGAGAGTGAAGGAGTATTCTAAAATAATCTGAAACGTCTGAGAATATCTCGGAACAACTCAAGGGTTTCTCGAATAGACGACAACATTTGAGAGTTTTCCACAAAATTCCGGAATATCCTGAAACTTCTGGAATGTTTGGTAATAGTCTGCAATGTTTGGGAACATCCTGGAAATTCCCAGAACATTGTGGAGCAAGTAAAGCGTAGCTCTGTATCTCTTATCCATGAAAATGGTTCCCATTTTCCTAGAGGACATACTCTTGAAGATATAAGGACTGAAATTTTCTCCCTCTAGAAAGTTCTAGAACAGTTAAGAGCATTCGAGAGTATTCGAGGGGACTCCACAATATTCCAGAACATCCTGAAATACTGTGCTGGAGTAATCGAATATAGTCTGGAAAATTCTAGAACATAGCAGGTCATGGTGGAACATTCCAGAACAGATTTTGATTTTGTAGCCTATTGAACCCTGTTTTGTATCATTGAGACTACCCATTGGAAGGGATATATAGTGCAAGATCAGTCGACCTTTCACGATTCAAAGTTTATACTTTCATTTCAACTACCACACTCTTTCTTATCAACTTATTGAGCGGAGCCGGGTACCTCAATTAGCAACCGACAATAATAACCTTAAAAAAAATCACTCAGAAGTATGTTCATAAATATCACATATTCAAGTAACACTTCCTTGTGAGATTTTCACTGAATAGTTTACAAAACCGCTACACGTGTTTCGCTATACAATAGCTTCCTCAGATGTGTTCATGAATAGTATGAACACGCCATAACGCCTATGGCGTTATGGATTTTCATCATATGCCGACCAATTCTAGCACATACGATCTTAACCTTCAATATGATTACACTACGCTGAACAAGCTTTCTTCATCACACGTGTCACATGGGTTTATCAGACCGCTTGAATACATTGTCTTGTACGGTAGTTCAAATTGAATTGAATTGTATGCAAGGCAATTATAATGTGTTTCAAATGACCAGTAACGTATTTATTTGATAAGGATCGTATCTGTCTGAATAGCTTTTCAATTCATTTTAAACATCAAAATGAGTATAATAAGTTATCCTCCAAAGGATTCACAGACTTTTTGTAGACCTATAAAAAAAGAAAAATATCATTATATTGTTTTGTTATACCTCAATAGGATAAGGCAGCGATTTCGTTGAAAGTTCGAAGGGTGGTGGCACCGCCCCGACTTCTCACGTATAACATCGTATTATTTCAACCAATTTATACAAAACTTCATTGATAAATCATACTCATGAACCTTTCTCTCAAATCCCTCCATCTTTTGTTGAAAACCGTATTGAAATCCATAGTTTTTGAGTTTATCGTGGTTAGATAGATAGACGTTGCGGTGGACTTTGTTTCATACTATTCATATATTCTTCTGTTAATATCAAGTTCAGAGGATGTATTGAATCATTTTTTCCATGTCCACAGTGAAAGTGATGAAAGGTAAAGAGAAATTATGAAATCAAAGAACTTGATCAGTTATCTTTTTGTGCCTGTAAAACAGACTAGATTATCATCGACATATCAATACCAATCAATTTCATCCTTGGAAATTTTCGTCAACAGTAGACACCATGTAATACCTTCACTAGATGAATCAATCACACATGAGTTTTTCAGATAATTATTCATTGAAAAATAACAAAATGTTGATATTTTCCGATCAGAGAAGAAGAGATTTTTGGCTGTCACTTCTTCATCTTCATACCAACAACGTTTGGAAACGTTCAAAGAAAGGAGAAAGCAAATAAGTCCAAATTGGACTCTTTATCAACAAAGATGTGTAGGTCGTGCATAAAAGTTTCTCACAATTTTTGTATTGATATGGAAAAGAGAAATCAAAAAAGATTTCTTCCAAAATCTGTACTCTCCTAAAAAATACCATTTTCATCTTAATACTTATCATATATTGAAATTGGCAGTGTACTGAAATGATTACTTCATTTTGTTACTATCAATACGTTTTTCCTTTCCATAATTTTCCCAACTATTGTTGCATTCCTGAAAAGCAGTATCGTGTATAGAATATAAATTAATTTCCTATCCATTTCAAAATCACGATAATTATAATAATCAAGAAATCACGTAATAGCATTAGCAAACAATTCGTAAGTTATCGAAGAAATTTCTTAGTATTTTACAATGTGATGCACGATCTAATGAGACAATCTAAATTTAAGAACAAGTCGATGACTTCATCTGTTCCATTATTGAACCTTGGAAAGTATTATATTTGAAAGCAAACTCATTCTCTCATTAGTATGCGTTTTGTTCCAATATGAAGGTATACAATTGCCTGTTTTTGGAGACCTATGACAAAACTTCAACTACAAACAAATATTTTAACAGGGTTGAATAAGATCGGAGAAATCGATAGAAAATCCATTTCAGTATGCTGAAAGTTACTCTATTGAATATAAACTGGTATCATTGTGGTTCAAAAATTGAGGTGGAAGTAACCAGGTTCAATTCAATGCCACAAAAAGCCAGGCATCGGTTCTCTCCAAGAAGATAAATGCCTCCGAACCGGATGTAATAATTTCAGGTCAGATAATGTTGCTTTCTGCTTCCATAAGTTTGTTGGGGGTTGAAATGGACATATGTCTTCGCACAATCATGTCGCTGGAATTGGAAAGGCTGCTTCTCAAAAGCTTGGAACACTGTTCCGAACCAGAATCAGAACCAGAACTAAACACACCTCAGCAACTTTTTTAAGTACAATTAAATTTGTGTCTTTCAAATGTATTTCAGGTAAACTACTAAATATTCTTACGAATTGTTATTTGTTTTTGTTTTATATACGTTGAGATAATTTCTACAAAACAAAAGAAAAATATTACCTCAAAAAATTCAGTTTAAAAATGTAAATTTTTAAATTTATATAAAATTATTAGATTTCGAAAATTATAATTAGCTGTTGACAATATCATGTTCATTTTGATGGGTTAAACAAGTAAAATGCTTTCAATCTATATCTGAAAAAAAAAAGATGTCAACTCATACAACCAACTTGGTTAATATTAGGTTTCTATGTTTATGTTTTTTTTTTAAATTGTACTGCAGCTACTCGTTTCTTAATAAACATATTTTTATTATTATCACTGTGAAACTCTATAATAGCTGTTTTGCTTTTTAAACGTTTTTACGTATTATGAAAATAATCTCTTACAAATCATTATAAGAGTTGTTGTTTCAAACTTTAGAATTCGAACGAATTGTAATAAAACTTTCAGTTGTTTATGATCTGAAAGCCAAAATGAATGGGAATATCGTGCTAGGAATCGCACGTTGAAAGGTAAGACCTAGTATATACTTAGCTCGCATAAATTTCGACTACTGAGGTTTGTCGTTCGAACAATACATTTAGTACTACATCAAATCAATCAAATCAAATCAAAATTTATTCAATTCAGATTAATATAAAATATAAACCGTTACAGCTTACATCTATGAAGGATCGTGGCTATCTAAGCCAAGCTTGTATTACAGCCACGAATCCAATACAAACAATACATTTATAAACTAAGATGAACCTACTAAATAGTTCTGGAAAGTTCTAGAAGGACGATCAAAATGATGAGCAGTCTTTTAGCATAACTAGAGCATCAAATACGAAAGAAGACTGAAGACTGACTATATTTCTGAGTTGATAAAATTTGTAAGTGAGCTTACGTAATCTTTTCACCGTATAGTCAATATGATCATTCTGATTAAGGCACTGATCCACTAGGACCCCTAAGTATTTTATTGTATTAATTTTTTCTATGAAGGGACAAGTGCAAGAGAGTCTATCGTTTTGGCAAGTAAGTTTATGGATTTTAATCTCTGTAATAGTGGGCTGATCCTTCTTTGTTGA